>JANSTX010006403.1:0-20327 GCA_027564355.1 Penthetria funebris | reverse complement strand
TACGAATATAGCCTTTACGTTAACCGCTCGGCCAAGGCTATTTATCAGAGAATCAACGTTGTATATAACAAATAGCAGCCTCCCAAAACACACTTTTATAACAATATTCATTTACAGGATTCTTTCTGAAAGAGTTCCAAATTCACTACCGTACAAACCACGTTCCATGTTTTTACGGAAATGGTTCCAGCATTTCTTTCTAATTTACGTTATTTTGGCATTAATTCTGTTTCTAATGAGTTTATACACTCGATATTCTATCAGAGTTTTTAGGTTTCTGTTCTTCTGTAAACTGTGGTTTAATGTTGTTGCATGGATATTAACTTGCGTTCGTTCAACCGCCTCATATGTTGCGTTATTAGCATTTTCTTTTATCGTGCACCATACCTCTTCGACGTTATTTTCACCGTTGATGGAATTGTTAAAGATTTTGTGCTTGGATTCATAATAGATTCAATAGTGGTTTTTTGAGTGTATTCTGGACGCATAGGTTTTAGTAATTTTGCATTTATTCTGATCTTACAGAGAATGAACAAATGATCATCTTCTTACAGAGAATCAACATATGACATCCAAAATTTGTGAGGGAAAAAAGCTCTTGTTTGTGTTGTGTCTTATAATGTAGTCAATAGTAGATTGTTTAATTGTTATACCCAGTGTATTTTTTTTTATTCCAGTAACAGTTCTTGATATTTGTCGTTAATTTTTTTTTTTTCTATTTTCGTTTTGTCCGTTACCGTGCCGAGTCGTCGTTGTGTAAATTCAATCCATTTATAGTCCAAGAGGTGCTAAACTAACCTCCGACTTTACGACATTTGAAGATATTTTCTACTTCCAGCTATCGTGAGCTGATATCAGATATTTGTATTGCGGCTCATGTTCGACAATCTGACACTTTGGCTGTGGTTATTTAATAACGCCATCAACATGTTATCATAGGATTCTGGATTTGAGTGGTCACTGCTGCCGCACAGTAACCCTAGAGACCCTCCAACATGACCGTTGATTGTCCGCGGCCATTCGGGTAACCTCCATATTCTACATATGGAGGTCGCAATCTGTGGACGCATCGAGTTGTAATCAACTTTGCAAATGACATGTTGTGAGTGCATAGCATATTCTGGATTTTTTACTATAGTGAACCGATTGTCAACGCAGCTGAAGCTTATGAATAAGTTAATTTGATTCAAATCGCTGATTGAAATTATTTTCCTGGTAAGAATTACAATAACACCTTTATCGGTGTCTCTGTTATTCTATAAGTGATAATATACGCTTGCATCACATTCTAATTTAACAGTGATTTTGTACCCTTCAGTCTTCAGTGAATCTATTCTTAAAGGTGTCATTGTTTTTTTTTCATGAATGTACACTGTTGTAATGTAAAGTATTCAGAGTACCGTGTTCTGTTTCTATCCTAATGAATATCACAGCAAAATTCTGTGTTTGTATTCGGTAACATGATTGTGTTTCATGGTTATTAGTATAACTGTGTTTTTAATATCCACTAAAGGATTGTAAATGGCAAACCCATCAGATCCTCTATCTTAGCATAAATTATCAAATTATCCTTGGTCGTAAGCATTGGATTTTAAATTAAAGCCATGTCGATTTTCTTCATCTTTAAGTTTTTGTACCATAGCAACTTTATTATTTTGGACTGTTTATTCGGATGATTTTAAACAGTATTGTCGCTGTTCTAATGTGGATAGCTAGCTATATTGGTCTATATTGGTTAGATTTAAATTTACTTTACCTTTTTCAACTCATCCAAAGATCTATTGGCAATGAAAAGAACATACGTTATTCCGTTCTTCTCTTACTTAATATTTAGAAATATAGTGTTAAATCTGTTGGTCAACAGTGATTTCGACTAACATACAATTTCAGACCGCAGCTGTATAATGCAATTCAACAACATCAAATCAAATTACCAGACCTCATTGAGAAACTAATAACTCGATCAAATTGCAATAAAAAAACAACACAAATTGATGGCTAGTATTATTAGTAATCACATCAGTATTATCGATAATAATGAATACTTATTATCATCGGCGTGCAGCTTTTAACATGAGCCTTATATACAATATATAAAATAATGGTTCACCAAATTCTACTGTTCACATCTTATCGCAATTACGTCACCTTTACTAAACATTTAGTAGCGTTCGTGCCCCATCAACTTGTGGACGTGAACTGCATTTACCACTCCTTGATGCGTTGTCATATTTAAAAGGGTTTCTCACACTTATTTGCAAACAATAGATTTTAAACAATAAAGCGATTTTTTGAATTTAGCTTTGTTAGTGACCCTCCGAAATGATATCAACATGTGTTTAAATTACTTTCTGTTTACAAATGTGTATTATTACTGTGTTGCCATGGCAACACAGAAAGTAATTCTGTATGCATTTGATGGATTTTTTAAAATTCTATGAAATATGGTTTACTTCGAGAGATAAAATAAGGATGTCTTTTAAGACATTCTATAAAAAGTGTATATTAACAATAAAAATAAACAAATACGATTTAATAGAAGATCTTTGTTGCATCACAGTTTTCTGACGATTTTTTTTTTAATTTTTAAAAACTATTTATAAATTTCGACTTTAAAATGAGAAAGAATAACTCAACCACTAAATAATTTTACGGTTTGCTTCCAATAATAATTATATTTTAAGTATTTACAAAAATATGTAATGATAATAATTTTTTAATGCCTAAAATAACAGTAATTTTTATACAAATTTATAATAATAGTCATAATCGCCTACATATCATAGCATTTATAATATTTTATATAATTATATGGAAGCATATTTAAATTCTAATAAAAAAAAAATTTAAAAAAACGGGTAATTTTTGAAACTTAGATTATAAACTAAATTCAACTAAAATAAAATATTTAAAAATACAATTTCAAATAAATCTTATTTAATAAATCTCCCTCGTCCTTTCACTCTCTCTCGCTCTCGCTCTCGCGCACTCTCTTTCAGGAAATCAAGAGAGAAATTGAATATACTAATCTCAAAAAGATTAATTTATAGTCCTGAAATAACTTCATTATGTTCAATTTCTTCCTCTTCCTCTTCTTCCTCTGGTAGCTCTTCTTTATGAACAATTATAGTTTGTGTAACAGTCTCAATGTCGGTACTTGCAACTTGAGCCGGTTGTCTTGGAGCTGTTTGACCTGCAATTATTTATTATTTTTTTTTATGAAAGAAACTGCATTGTATAATATAAATATTTATTATGTTTTTTTACCATATTTCTCATGAATACCACGATGTCTTTTTAATGCAAATCTGTCGGCAAAAGCGGCCGAACAAATGTCACATTTAAATGGTTTTTCACCAGAATGAACTTTTGCATGATTTTTCAAATGAGCAGCTTGACTAAATGCAGAACCACATATTTCACATTTATAGGGCTTCTCTCCTGTATGAATACGCCTATGGTTCCATAGTGTTGCATGACGTGCAAAACCTTTGTCGCAAACCTCACATACATATGGTTTTTCGCCACTATGTGTCCTTTCATGATTTTTTAAATGAGGTGACTGTGAAAACTGCATACCGCACGTTGCGCATCTAAAGCGAAAAAATAAAAATTAAATTCAAACAAATAAATAATAATAATGTTATTTTAAACTCAGGAAATATAGCGTCGAGGTGATTCATGAATTTATTTTGTTCATGTGACAAATGCAACAACAAGAGGAAAGAGTAACCAGAAGCAATTTGTAGACAAATTCAGTGAATTGCTGATTGTATGCGATAATATCCAATGTTGTCCTATACGACATAATGCACCCTAGTGGCTGTAAGATTGAGATGATAAGGTAGTATTCAATCATTGAATTTTCCAGCGAGTCTCATGTGCTTAAATCGTATTGTGATTTTTAAAAAAAAGTCGTTATTAAAAAGCGCTGATTTACTCCCCTCGCATGTTAACGAATGTCTACGAATATTTTGAGATAACTTTTCGAAAACAATACATTATATTAAAGTCACCAATTTAGGCCTATTTGCCTTGAATTTCAGCAGATGTTTGTCAATCTTAATTCATATAATTTATATATATATTTTAAGCATTCTAACGAAGAAAATTAAACATAACTTAAACGGTTGTAGCACCTATAATTTGCTACGAATAATAATCATTGTTTCTTATACTTGTGGGTAAAGCAAAACTTTTGAAATCACAATGAATAGTGTAGACTGAAGGCGATAGTTAAATATCATTAAATATCAGACACAGACATCACTCGTAAGAGTGAAACTTTTAACTATTATCAATTGGACGCTATTTTACACAGTTGTTAAATTTCAATTATAGTTATTTGATGTTCACACTTGAGTTACTTGCATATTAGAAACGACTATGTAACATCATAGTGCTGCCCATTTCACCCATGTGGTGTACAGTTTAAGATGAATGAAAATTAATATTATAAAAGGTGTCCCAAAATTGAAGCAAGATTTGATTTTTGCGCCATTTATGCGGTAAAGTGTTCTGAGATACTCTAGCCGTCCTTCAACAAGTCGTTTAACACAAAAAATCAAAGCAGTTTGCGCTAAAATGTTGCTGAGAGAGAGTCCAGGCACCGTGGTCCGGAATTGGAAATATCGAAGAAAAGCTCTATACAGTGTATTCTTACGAAAGATTTGCATCGTCATACTTCTTACAAAATCCAATTGAGACAAGAACTAAAATCTACTGTCCACGCTTTGTGAAGAGAGTTCGTTGAATTGATTATGGAACAAGTGGTTGCTGATTGTCGTACAAGTTTTTTTAGACCGATAAGGCTCATTTTCATCTTGATGGTTTCATTTATCCTCAAAATTGTCGCATTTGGGGTTCCAAAATCCACGAATGATGGGTGTGAAACAAATGCATCCACAACGTATCACTGTTTGGTGTAAATTTTAGTCTGCAAGCATCATATGCTTATTTTTCTTCGAAAATGTGGCTGGTGAGGCAATAACAGTTTTATGGTGCCTCGCTATAGCGACATAATAATTCTTCTATTAGTGCCTAAATTGCAAAATTTGGATGTGAACAAGATGTGGTTAAGACAATGTCACATACCATACAGAATCCTAGAGTCATTTACATGTCGTGTATTTTGCCATTTTAAGCGAACAGAATTGGTCGCTCAGATCTTTTTGTCCTTGTGTTTATTTTAAAGTCTAGGCTTTACGCGAACGAGCCCACAACCACCCACGTATTGAAGATGAAAATTGAGCTCAGTATCAACGAAATTCAGACACATTTATATGCAAAACGGTCATGAAAAAATTTCGACAAAATTGTCAGCAAAATTGTGGACGCGATTTACCCGATTTGCTATTCCGTACATAACCTTTACTCTGTTCTTTAAAAAACACACATTATCTTCTAATATTCTGTGAAACATGTAGTTGATCGGTTAAATATTTTAATAATTCATCAGAGTGGTGTTTAAAATCAAAGTTACCTAGTTTGGTAGTGTACACATCGAGTCACAAATAAAAAAATTGTAAACTATATTTTTGATTTGTTCGAATTTAACCAAAAGCGCATATGGCGTTCAATCTGTTCAGAGAACCTTCCGGCAAGGGCTGCAATTCAGTAGAAGGACAAAGCGGCGTGTTCTCAGTATACGTCAGATATCTAATATTATCTTGGTAAAATCTGAATTGATTGCATACCAACATACATAGGCACTAAGTTTCGATTGCAACATATTCTGTTACCTATTTTTAGGATATTTTAAGTAAAAAATAGTTTAATAGTCAGAACAAGTTAGGGTTTTCAGTGAAATGTGAACAAATATGCAATTTAGAAACAACACAGATTTTTCAAATAAGAATAATGAACTCACTTATATGGTTTCTCGCCGGTATGGATTCTGGAATGATTTTTTAAATACACAGCTTTTGCAAATGCCAATCCACAAATTGTACATTTATAATTCTTTTCACCGCTGTGCAATTTTTTATGTGACCACAGACTTGAATAACGTGAAAATGAACCACCGCAAATATTGCAATGAAATGGTTTTTCTTGTTGTGATATTTTTGCATTTTTCTGGCCTCCTATGAAAATGATACCCGATCCATTACATTTATGACATTTTGTTACAGCCGCAAGATTTCGCTTTTTAACTGGGTGATGGCCAGGTAAAATTTCACCTTGTAATTGTTGTTGTTGATGATGTTGCTGCTGCTGCTGCTGTTGTTGTTGTTGTTGTTGTTGTTGTTGTTGCTGTTGTTGTTGTTGTTGTTGTTGTTGCTGTTGTTGTTGTTGTTGCAGCTGTTGTTGCTGCTGCTGATGTTGTTGTTGTTGCTGCTGCTGCTGTTGTTGTTGTTGTTGTTGTTGCTGTTGTTGTTGCTGGTGCTGTTGATGTTGTTGCGGCTGTTGTTTTATTATCATAATATTATTTGATGGCGATCCAGTTGAAATTACATTTTGGACGGCAATAGGATCCTCGATGGGTAACTCACTCATTTCAAATTTAACATCACCATCAGCTGCCACAAATATTTGTGTTGATGTAGCTCTAGCCGTTGTTATATGAGTATTATTGTCATTATTAATACAATTTTCACATCTAATTAATTTTGGTCCTTTTCGTTTAGGATTTAAAATTGGTCCACCACATGTAATACATTTTTGATTTCTATCAATTATGGCCTTTGTTGGTGATATTGTTAATTGTGGTTGCTGCTGCTGTTGTTGTTGTTGTTGTTGTTGTTGTTGCTGCTGCTGCTGATGTTGTTGTTGTTGTTGATGCTGCTGTTGTTGTTGCTGCTGCTGTTGTTGTTGTTGTTGCTGCTGCTGTTGTTGTTGCTGTTGTTGTTGTTGTTGTTGTTGTTGTTGCTGCTGCTGCTGTTGTTGTTGATGGAGTTGTTGCTGTTGATGTTGTTGTTGCTGTTGATGTTGCTGTTGATGCTGCTGTTGTTGTTGATGTTGATGTTGATGTTGCTGCTGTTGCTGCTGCTGCTGTTGTTGCTGTTGATGTTGTTGTTGTTGCTGCTGCTGTTGATGTTGTTGATGTTGATGATGTTGTTGTTGACCATGCTCAGTAACTTGTATTGTTTGATTTGTTACAGGTTCTAATGATTCAGTTGCAACAATTTGAATTTGTCCTAAACCGTCACCGACCAAATTTTGTGACTGTACTATATTTTGAGCTTGTTGCGTTGTTACAACCGTTATCTGTTCATTGCCAGTATCAGTTCCATCTTGTGTATGAATACGTTTATGATGATTTAATAAAGTTAAATGTGAAAACATTAAACCACAAACATCACATTTAAAACTGATATTTGATATGGTATTTGTAATTGGTTTATTTACAACTTGAATGCGTCCATTGCTGTCCAATGTTGCAATACCAGCTACAGTTGTTCCACCTTGACCCATTTGCATTTGATTTACTAATGCATAGTTTCCATAACCAAATGGTTGAGCAATATAACATGTTTTACTGTCGTCAGCCAATTGGGCCAAATTTACAGTACTGTGTCCCTATATAGAGAAATAGACATATTAGATTAAGAAACAATCATATATATAATCAAATTTTTATCATTAATGTTGGCAAGTATTCAAATTTCAACATGCAGATAATTACATTTTATGACATACATAAATAGTCGTTAGATCCAACACTGGGAAAAATGTATTATTAAATTTGTTTATTTCACAATTTTCTACAAATGTTTGGTTATTATAAATACATAAAGAAAATGTGCTTAAATTTTTAAAATATTCATAAGATTTATATTCTAATGTACTTACTCGTACTATTTTATCGGTTATAGTAGTGTGAAATATATGATAATTTAGTATGTTCTAATTATTTCCCTGTGATGATCCTTTTGCAGTTATTATTAAACTTATGGTAGTATTATTTATTATATTAGAAAATAAATATGTAATAGAATTTTCGAATTTAGAAATAAAAATTCTTAATAACATCTTAAGTATATGTGCAAATAAGAGTGTATATGTCAGTAGCGTGTGATTGAGCCTAGAACGGTGTTAGTGTCGTGTTTGAGGACCAGTTGAAAAAACAGACCAATAATAGTTATTTGAGATTACATACGATGGTATGTGCATATAAGAAACTATGCACCCGTGTGATGTACAAGTTAATATGATAAAGTAAATGAATAGTAAAGTAGTAAAGGATAAAAACTGATGCACTCACATGTTAACTTCCAACAAATGTGCTGGAAGCAGTTTAGTTTTGATAAAATGAAATTTTTATCTTTTCAAGAGCATATCCAACAATTGATAAATCTTATCATTAGGTTAATAAGTTATTGTGGTAACGCTGATAGTAATGTATGAACAATGAAATTAAGTTGAAGATATATAAGATACAAACAGTGCAGAATTTAATACCGGCATTAAGACATTGAAAATCATTCTGATGAGAAAATTTGTTACGTAATACGTAAACAAACAAAACGATCGTGTGTGTGGTTGAAGTGTACACATAAAACCATTGGACAACAGTACTCGGGACTATACCATAAAATTCTGTAGTTTTTGTATTCTATAATATTTTAATTAAAATTTAATATTTGTTAATTTGGATAAATAATTTCATTAAACTTAGTTTTCAAAGCATTTATCATCATTACAACATCATCATCATCTCGATCTTTACACAAAGAAGAGCATAGGGAGTCAACGAATAACCGCAATTGTTCAAGATCTCGGGGCAAATTTACTCCATACCCTTCCACTGGTATTAACCTCCTTCATTATTGTTCTTTTATAATTTTTATTCCTTTAAACCAGAGAAGATTATATATTAGATTTTTTGTATTGTATCAACTACCCTGACGGCAGTCTACTAGATGGTTCATTTAGTTTCTCGGATATATTCCCAATT
This sequence comes from Penthetria funebris, assembly GCA_027564355.1. Lineage (NCBI taxonomy): Eukaryota > Metazoa > Arthropoda > Insecta > Diptera > Pleciidae > Penthetria > Penthetria funebris. The sequence continues at coordinate 11,431 of JANSTX010006403.1, read as the reverse complement.
TTGACAATCAGAACTGATTCATGTCCTTCTCCATCAGGGTTTTCCATGCTTTTAACCCGTTCAGGTATAAATTACTATCTTTTGGGTTACAACATGAATGCTCAGGGTACGGTAAATAGAGGATCTAATTTCTTGCCGCATGTTAAATGTAGAATGCCCATGAATTGAGATTTAACGTGGTAGCATAGTGGTAAAGCTTTAGACTACTATGACGGTACACTTGATTTTGAGTCATATTGTAGACAAACTTTATTTAAGTAAAGTTATTACTTTGTGATTTAATTTGAATTGACAAATCCATTTCCCAATGATTGTGCTGCGGTTAAAATAATATCATTTGTATGTTATTTGGAATTGCAGTTTAATAAAAAATCTTTATTAAAAAATCATCTGTTATGATAATATATAAGTGCACATTCTGAGTGCTGCATTCATTAAAATGAAATAAAAAGGTCAACAGTCTGCTTGAACAAAGAGTACTTTAGTATATAAAAACAAAAGTTGTTACTTGTTAGTATTCCAACCCCTTGCCAAAACTATTTATCTGTAATTTTTATACGAACTAAGTGAAGTGAATTTAAGAATGTAAAATTTCAAGAGTAGGTACTTGGAATATTAGGTCCTTAATTGGAGCAGTACCGAGCTAGCAGTGGGGTGATTAGAAGAAATACATGAAACTAAATGAAAGAGGTTCGTCCAAATATATATGCCAGGGGTAGCCAAGCTCCTTGATAGTCCGAGACATTTATCAAAATTTGAAATTAAATGCGAGCCGCAATTAAATACGTATTTAAAAGGTATGCAAAAAAGGTCGTTCGATTAAGGACGATTACGCCACTGTTTATGTTCGTTCGCGCAGTTTTCGACGAGTCATATCAATCTTAACTTGGACGGAAATGAAATTTGTTACAACGTTGCACTTAGTCTTTCATATTTGTAGTTAGTAATTTAAAAGACATTTTGAAACACATACAGAACGATAATAATAATCTAAAATATAATAGCACAAAAATGAAAAAGAGCCGCATGTGGTTCGCTAGCCGCAGATTGCCCCCTCCCCCTGAATATGCCATGTTTCTAAAGTTTTCTAATAACGGTGATGGTCCCAAAAACGGTTTATGAATAGTTGTTGACAGAAACATTCAACAAAGGATTGTGTTCGTAGATAGAAAAACCGATCACATAAATGTCGTTTAAAGATATTATTAGACCATGAAGCATAAAAATTATTTCTGTATAGGTTTTACAAATAGGATCCGACGAATTCACAAAGACGGAATGTTCAGAACCGGTTTATTGTTTCGAAGTTGATAGCGCATCGATTACAATATGTCCATTTTTAAAATGTTGATAAAATGAATACCTTGTTTTGAATAGAAATATGTCGTGAACAGACGAGAAATGAATGAGAACTGTATTTGGAGCAAAAAAGGTTAATAATGGAGTTTTTAAGAGTGTTTTAATTTATTTAAAAATGTGTGATTGTCTGCCCAATCAATACTTTCGATTCTAACTCTCTTCGGCGAATTTCAAATAACAAAGACAAAAGACTTACATGTTTTGATGTATTGATTCAAAAACTTTGTTTTTTCTTTCCAGAAACTGCCAAGTGTTGTAAATGTAAATTTGAACTTGTTGGCACGTGTGGTCTGGTTAATTGGTCAGTGCAATAAAAAAAATGGAGCAACAGCAATGTATAGAATGTAGGATACGGCAGTCTTAAATTATAACAGATATGCTTTCGTCGATAATATTAAACCTAAAATTATATTGTAGGATTTCGTATTATCGACAAATATTGAAATGATAGATTTCTCTTGTTAAATTATCGTTTTATAATATATTTTAGTTTTGTAAATTAAGTCATTGAAAGTCTTTAACGTACCCAATGTTCTTTTATAAAAAGAAGCAAGATAAATCAATTCGTGGTAATAAAGAGATGCAGACATATCTTACAAATCAGTGTGTAAAATGTAGAACATCATTACCCAAAATTTGTTTATGAAGCTTATAAATTTCAATGCGTTAGATGGTTTTCGTTGCATAGTTCAGAGTTCAGTTAAATGAAGGCTTCTAACCTTTTTTATATTCATTCAAATACACTTGTTAATTATCATCGGAAAAGAGTATATTAACCTACAATTGCAAATGACGTACATATATTGCATCCGCAATAGATTGACTTTACTTTGCTAATATTGCACAGCCTACCTAAAGTACTAGTAGTTAGAAATATTACCAATTTGATGTCAATGGACACTGGTGACAGCGAATCATTACAAATTAAATACATGTAGTTGATTGATAATTTAATATATAAGAGTATATAGTTATAAACAGATTGGAAATCGAAAAGCACCTTAAGCACAACGTTTCATTGACACATAAAGCAATCATCTACATTAGTACAGTATATCAGAAAAACTAATGCAGTTTATCGGTTGACATATTTGTTATTATTATATAAATGGTAATAGAAAATTTACGTCGTTTTGTATCGCCTTATAGGCTGTGTACATGCTAAAATGAGCATACAAATTTTTTTGTTGTCTGAGCTAAGAGTACATTTTAAGATACATGCTTTTTTCCCCAAATTTTGTGTCTAACATCTATCTATCGTAGATTTAATGTTAATTGCATGCAACTTTAAATAGAAAATCTAACTACTTGCCAACATTACCTGTGACGTTGGCGTCAACATTTGAATTTTATTTACATTTGTGGTGTAGCAGAATGTGGGAAATTCCTGTGGTGTTGATTTTTGACCTTCAATTTTTGGCTGCTTTAATCCATCGGTCGTCTGATATTGAATTGTTGTTGGTGTAGCACTTTGCAATGTATTTGTTGTAAACATTATTGTTTTTGTCAGGTCCTCCATTACGAAACGATTGAAGGCAAAAATGCCTCAAATAAATCTGCGGAAAATAAAACAATAAAGGATTCATTTTACAAACTTTAACTTTTACACTTTTCGACAATTTAATTATTAGAATAAAAATTTAGAAAATTCAAATGATGCGTAGTAATTGCATAACAGTTGATTTTTATTTTTTATTTTATTTTTCCCACAAAAACAAGTTTTGTGAGAACAGTTAAGATTACACATTAGAAATGTTGAAAAGTTTAAAATTAAATGAATTTTTGGAAAACATTTTTTTTTTTTTTCCCTTTTTTTGTTTTAATTATTTGGGTAAGAAAATTTGACAAATAGCGAAAGAGAAGGAACTAAGGAAATATATGTTTTCAAAAGAAAAAAAAAAAAAACATGTTAAATACAAACATACGATAAACAAAATAAGTAGTACAACACAATTCGATGGATGATGATCCCAAGAAGAGATTGTATAAAATGAAATAATGCATAGAGAGAATGACGAAAAGATATTTTTCGTTTTCCTTTGTCATATCACTTTCCAATCGCGTCGTCTACTAAAAAGAATAGAAAAAAAAGAAATGTATTGTGTGTAGTATTTTATAGAGTTGGTTATACATACACACATGTGTACGTACCGTAGAGCATCCATTCCATGGCATTACGTTGCGTGTGCCAAAAATATTTCCCTATCTATGGTGTGGCGTCCCACATTATCGCATTTGTGGTGTATAAAGACCAGAAAGTACGATAGAAAACGCAAAGAAAAGGATGACATCACAAAATAAATTTACATTTTTTTTTTTCTTTTATTTTTGTTTTGATTTCATCAATTAAAATTATTATTTTTAAAGTCAACCAATATTTTCTTTAAATTGTAAAAATTATACGCACAAGAAACGAAAAGTAGGAAAAAAAAAAAAATTAAATGAAAAAGTTGCGGCGGCCATTATATGCAGAGTACAGTGGACTTTTCTCACTCATGAAAATATGTTTGCATCACATACATTAATTGGCTTAAATATAATTATTATAATTATTTATAAACAATTAATCCTAATTTATTATCATAATCGGTTAATTGATTAGTAATTACCCAATTATTTTTTTTATTTAACAATAATCTTTTGTCTCGCTTTAAATGGCCGAAAAAACACAAAAACTTTTCACTACTTGTAGTTTTTTTTTTTTCTGAATGTGTTGCCGATCGCTTCAATGAGAATTGAGAACTTCATCTCTTTCTAGTATTATATGTTTTTGCTGCTCAAATTTTACATTCTGAATATTTTCCATTCTTATTCCATGTAAAAATACGTTCAATTTTTATTGCCTAATTTTTAACATTTTTGTTCAAATTAATTTTAGTGGAAATTGTGCGGTAATTTGATTGATTCAGTTCAAAATATTTTTTAACGAAAAAATTATTCCGTTCGGACGCTCGTTTAATAACGAGACGAACTGTTAAAATATATGATAATTGTTGGTTACCACTATTGTGTTCGTTTTTATTTCTTTCTAAATAATATTATTAATATTTATTCATATATACATTAAAAATACAAGAACGAAGTGAATTATTTTGAACTATACTAGACAATTAGTCATACGATAAATATTGAAAATAAGTTAATTGTAATGTACTTATATAGAGTGTAGTTTCAAAATGTTCTAATTTAAAATTGTTTATTAACAATACGAATAATATATTTTATGAAAAGCATTTACATATTTAAATTTATGTTTTATAATACGAATAACTATTATAATACATTATTTTATTGGCAAATTAGTTTTTTGAAAATATATGAATATATTCCTTTCTAAATAACACTGAAAATTTATAGTTTTCCTTGTATTTCAAATGTCAAAAATTAGTTAGAGCCAAGCACAAAGTCAAGTTTTCGTTAACACCCATAAAATATGTAACAAATTCGTTATTAAATAAAAAGATATTATTTTTAATATATTACTTAATAAAGTTTTAATTAATATACAACATTATTACCGGTCTTTAAATGCATTTCTACAGATAAGTTTACTAATTTAAAATTTTTTTTATAATAATATTTTAATTATTTTTGTCAACAAACAACAAAAAAAAAACTATACGGTCACGATGGTGATATGTCTCAAACGGTGAACTAAACTTTTGACAATCTTAAGATGAGATTGAAATGGAACAGTAATTAAGGTGCTTTGTCTCCCACGTAACGGCTCACGGTTTCAATTCTAAATGTGCACTTGACTGATTATTATATGATTTTATAATTATATAATGTTTTTATATTATCGTTCAGCTCGATCATTGTCACCTTTCACCTTTTGTCCATTAGAATCAATAATTAGATTATATACACTATTCTTCCCATTAATGGGCTTCCAGATTAATAAAATAAATAATTTTCAAATTTGTTTTTAAAGAAAATAAGTAAATTATGCTTGATGATTAATACATATAATAATATTTAACAACATAATTTTTCGTTTTCTGTTTCTATTTTAAATATTGAAAATAAAAAAATATGTTTATGAAATCAACAACAAATACAAATGTTCTAATTTAAACAGATTTTTAAATTTCAATACCTCAATAGATGCCACAATTTTAACTCATTTTAATCCAGTTGACACACGATCTTAATATGTAATTTAAATGAATATTTAAATATTGAATACATCATTTAACAATAGAGTCTAAGAACCCGCCATAGCAATACATTTTGAAACTTTTTCAATTACAACTAATTTTTAAATATTAACCCAAGCATAACTAAAAAGACAATAGGTTCTGCCAAAGCAGCTTTCCGAATAGTTAGAATTAACTAATATAAAGATACAAAATGTGTAATAACCAAAATTAACAACTATTAAAAAATTATCTGAATGTGCCTTTATACTTTGCGTTTTTTTTTTTTTTGTACGAACGTTCTCTTTTTACTGTCAAACATAGCGACAAAAAAACCTAATGTGTTAGAAACGTAAAGTACATTGCTTTTATGTTTCAGTGAATTAAATTATATCATGACGTAGACATTGTTTAATTACTTTAGAATTAATATGGACAACCTACCTCTACTTGTGCATGTGTGAGCCACGAGGTTCTGAAAATAAAAAAAAGAATTAATAATAGTTAGAAACAATACAAATTTCACAATGGATTTGTTTAGAATTGATACTGCTGGAGAAGTTAATCTTTTTAATAAATCTGAATACAATGATACTGATACTGATACTTCAAATGATACACTGAATATAAACAGAACAAAAACAAAACAGTCTAAAATATACCGTAACTCAACTACCAAAAATGCTATAAGTTCAAGTAGTAGGGAAAATGCATCTCCTGATAAAACGGAAGCAACTAAAAATGAAGATGCTTATGATTACTTTGGTAAGTAAATATTTGTTGTTTACATTAAATTCTTTTTCAATGTTCATTTTCATATTCAATTATAAATTGATGTTCATGTCGGCTCGATATTGACTTTAAATCGATTGGTGGTTCTACCAACAGATTCAAATGAAGATAAAAGATAAGTAAACTAGACAATGCTTTAATGGCTTGAATTTGATGGTATGCTGTAGTTTTAGTGAAAATACCTTCAATCAAAAAAATTTATAGAGTTAGACCAATTTTGAAATATATCATCTTGACTTTTATTTCACAAGGAAAAATAGGACACTAACAATATTGTAGTACATAATGTATTTTAATATGTAGGTGTAACGAAATCTTTCCAATACAATCAGAGTGTTATGTCTTATCATCTTGAGCTTTACTCCTCGTGTAAGAATAGGGCGTCAACGAACAACCATCATTTTCCGGGTTTCTGGCCAGCAGTTTCACTTCACTCCATCCCCTTGTGACGGTTCTTCACCACGTTGTTTTTCGACGACCGAGTCTTCTAATACACTGCGTATTAAGTGCGTATGTTGCAATATAACCGACCGCCCGCCTCATTATATGACCGATCCAGTTCCACTTTCTTCCACTCGACAAATTCTCATTTGATATTGGCCATAAAATTTTAATTATGTGTGTGAGGTACCTATTGACGAAAACTTGAATTTGTGATACGATGTTATTTGTCACCTTCCAAGTTTTACGGCCATACAATAGTGCCGATAAGCAATTTGTTTTAAAGATGCGCAACTTTAGATTTTTTGAAATTTGTAACGATTATCGGACTTCATTCAGCATTCCAAATATTTGCCGTGTTATTTGTATACGGAACCTGTTTCAGCACCACCATCAATTGTCAAAAAGCTAACTCTGTATCTTATAATAATTATTATGCTTTAATTTTCTAGGTCTACCACCACCATCTATCAAAATATCACATATCATCAAGAAAACATCTCATTCAGATGTAGACAGTAATAAACCATTATCATTTTGGTCACTTATAGATGAAAGCGAAAAAAGAGCTAATGTGGAGAAGGAACTTGAAAACTGTATTACCAAAGATATAGAATTACAGGATAGCCTGCCTTTATTATCTGAAAAACAATTAGCTGCAAAAAGACGAGTAAGTAATTTGCAAGCATATGAATATTTTGTTAATTCATTTATGGAAAATCAATTAGATGATGATATTTTCGACAGCTGAAAATTTACAATTTTCTTTAGTTTTGACTCGTACCAAAAAAGAACCTTCTCGTTGTAATCTTAGTACATTCATTTAAATTTTACTTTGTATTGTAAGGCCAACGAGACATTAAATGAAAATAATTTTTTTTTACCATTTTAAAATTTTGATGGTAAAACAGAAATATTTTCATACATTTTTTTTGTACTTTTAAAGGGAAACTTCAGTATTTTTTGGATAAAACTATGGTTAAATTGTAAATTATTTGATGGTTCTTTAGTAATCTGATAATATTATTTAAAGTAAAGCTAATATTTCTTGTTGTATATTCAATGTTTATTTTTTAAATCCTGGAAAAAAAAAAATGTAATTTTAGAAACACAGATCAACTAACAAAGGAAAGGATTGGTTTAACATGCCCGCAACAGAAGTAACGGAAGAAATTAAACGTGATATGGAAATCATTCAAATGCGTTCTGTTTGGAATCCAAATCATTTCTACAAGAGAAATGATTTAAAAGTTTTACCAAAATATTTCCAAGTTGGAAAGGTGTTATCATCACCATTGGACTATTATGAGGAACGTGGCAAAAAAAAAAGAAAGAAATATGATTTCTCCCCATGAGATACGCGACAAATGCATACACATAATTATAGAATTTTCTGTTTATTGTTTTAGATGTACATTTAACACCTTATTTTAATACTTCCAGATTATAAAATTGAATTTTCTAATTGAAGATTGGAAAGGACAAATAAAAATTCAATCTAATTATTTAAGGCTTCTTTTTCTTCTTTCGTTAGGTCAACATGGTCTCTCCAATAACGTCTTCTGGTTCTTGTAAAATTTACTATGTCTTAAATTTAACATTCATCTAAGATATCATCACTTCAGATTTTATCTCTGAGTGGAATGACTGGTGATGGTACGTAACACCGTGGGTTTCTACTGTATATGCTAAAATTGGTCTTACTCATGTTTTATAAATTCGTACTTTATTTTTCAGCAACATGAGCTTGTTTCTCCAAATGATGTGACGAAGGCATCCACATATTGATGCATCCTTGTTGGTTTGATAGCGAACTTCGCTAGTAATATCTTGAGAGCTGCTTGTTTCTGCACCCAAGTAATGGAAGTTCAGAACTTGCTCAATTGGTATATTATCTACCACTAATTTGCGTCTTATTAGTTCTTTGGCAATATCAATTAACATTGTTGTTCATGGTAAATATCAATATGTTTAAGCTTTCAGCATCCTGTGTAAATGCAAATAATAGACTTTGCAAATCGTTCCCAGTTTTTGCAATGAGCACAACATCGTCCGCATAACAAATGATACCGATCAGTTGATTTCCCATTGTATAACAATTCTAGTAGATTTAATTTTCAGTATGCTTTTGTTCATAACCATATTGAACAATATTGAGCATAAACTATCGCGCTGACGAATACCAGTTGATTAATGTTTCATTTGTGAGCTTTCCGTTTACTTTAATTCGCATTGTGTTGTTAACATTTATTTGCTGCAGAAAAGCAGTTATGTTTTGCTGGATATTAGCTTGTTCTAAAATGTTTATAATATCGTCAAGTTGGATGCGGTCGGAAGCTCATGAAAATTGGTGTGATGTATTCAATGAACTTCTCTACAAGTTGTAATATAAATATGGAATCAATAGTTGATCTGAACTTTCTGAAGCCATTTTGTTCATCGCAAATCTCAGTTTTTGACGTAAATTAATTGCTAATAATTTTAGTGAAGAGTTTCTGAACAGCAGGTATTGAAGTGATACTACGATAGTTTCTCGGATCAGCTTTATTGCCCTTAAATATAGGTATTGTTACACTAGTGCAAGTAATTTATTGAACAGTTTACCAATCTCAGCAATTACGTTGTCCCTAGATATTATCAATACCTATTTTTCAATATTTTAATTGCTTGTTCAATAAAATGTTGCCTCGTATGTCTAAATGAAACTTTTCTGTGTTAGTAAATAAATTCTGGAAATGCGCTCATTCATTTACTGGCTTCTTTCTACTTCTGAGGAAGTTTCAAATTTTCTTTTGTATTCCTTTCTAATTTGCGTTCTTTTGGCATTGTTTCTAGGCCGAAGTTTTCACTTCTTCTGTAAATCATGGTTTAACATTGTGTTTTGCATAGATATTAACTTTTCTTTGTACAACCGCTTCATATGTTGCGTTATTTATATTTTCTTTTAACTTGCACCATGCCTGTTCGACATTATCTTCATCATTGATGGAATTGTTCAATATTTTAAGTTGTAATCTGTTCTCATATATCAGTCTTGTTCTTGGATACATAATAGATTCAATATTTGGTTTTCTGAATATATTCCGGAGCCTTGGGTTTTTTCAATTATTCCGATCTGTCAGATAACCAGCATATGATTGTACCTACAGTACCACAAGAAAGATCTCTTACATCCAATATGAAGGATAAAAACTTCTGTTCTTTATAATGTAGTCCAAAGTTGATTGTCGTCCTTTGATATTATGCCAAGTGTATTAATACTGTGATAAAAAGGTATTAATAATTCGAAGTTTATTGTTAGCACAAAAATCTATCAGTGTCTCTCCATTTTCATTTAATGTTTCTTCGTTAAATCTTTATTTAACGCTATTCCATACCAAATTTCTCGCCCTAGCATTCATATCGCTGATTAATATTATTTTATCGCTAAATGAGAAGTTATCTAACTCCTGCTTTGCAGCAGGATTTAGATAGCTTCATAAAATGACTCAGTTTTTCCTGTGGTTTATTTGCATCCTGCGTATAAGTACAGGCTATATACATAAAATTATTACCGAATTTGAAAGATACTGCAAGTAATCTATCACAAGCGTACCAGAAATCAATTAGATCACATACCAGTCAGTAGGAGATGGAGAAATTCGCTGTTAGACGTTCGTAGCCATAGATGCGCGGATGTTGTTAGTGACCACTACATGATTATTGGACAGATAAAATTAAAACTTATGGCAAGCATAAGGAGACAACCGAGATCTGGCGTATACTAAAGTTCAAAATGAAGAGGTAAGACAGCGGTTCGCTGGCGATTTGGCGAATCAATTAGCATGTGACTGCGTTCGACGCGACTGGAACACAGTGGCAGAGGCATTTAGACAAGTTAGCGAAAATATTTTGGTTTTCATTAATTATAAAAGGAAGGAATGGATAAGTGCTGATACATGGAATCTAAAAATGAGGAAGAGAAACATTAACAATGCTATGGACTCAAATGAGATTCAGCAAATGGAAAAATGGTGCGAGTACTTTTGTGAGCTACTGAGTAGTTCAGGTTGCTTAGAGTCCGGTTTACCGAAGACCGGCTACTAGACGATTCAGAGATTCTGCTCCAATTCGTTATGAAATAATATCTGCATTAAAACACCTAAAGGGCCTGTGCCAATAACATATCACCAGAAAGTTGAAAGTGGACTTGGATGGTATTGCATCCCATTATTAGTAAAGTGTGATTTTCTGATGATATTCCAATCTTATGGAAAGAGGAGTTGATAATTAAGTTGCCGAAAAAGGGTAAGTTGAGCATATGCGAGGACTGTTGTGTTGTCACCTTGTTGAACCACGATAAATAAAGTTATAGCTATTATCATGCACGACAGGATCAGGATCAATGTGGTGCATGATGTAAGAGATACAAAATGTATGGTATGTTGAATGGAATCCGGCGGTCGTCACAAATTTCAAAAAATCTAAAGTTGTTCATCTTTAAACAAATTGTGTATACACAGATGTTAACAATGTCAGCTATCTCAGACACTTTCACTCGATGATCTTCCATAACGTTATCATGGATTTTACCGATTATTTCTGAAGTAGTCTATTGGCCTTTCACACTTTTCTTCACCAAAAAATGCTTGTACGACCACCCATATGATCGGTCCATTGTTAGGCCCTGGGAACGAAGTTCCAAGGGTCTATTGTATTTG
>JANSTX010006392.1:0-20328 GCA_027564355.1 Penthetria funebris | reverse complement strand
CCTTTCATTTTTGTTTCAGATAGGGCACAGAAATCAATTTTATGATGGTTCATTTCCATTAACAGTTCTTGATCTTTGTTATTGAACGATGTTATGTTCCAACAAGCGAATCGCAATATATTCTTTTTCCATTTTCGTTTTGTCCGTGATCGTGCCGAAGAAGAGATGCCTTCTGGATATATTGCCACATTTATTTTAATCTTTCTCAACAGCTATTAGAACTATTGATTTCACCTGGAATTTATTTTCCGATAGCAATCAAATATTAGTGTTTTCATCGATTATTTTAATTTAATCACCAGACTTCAAAGTCAAACATCGGATTTATGAGCACATATTTCGCCAAATATTAACGCTGATTCTTACTTAATTTTATAGTGTTTTTTTTTTTTGCGTTAGACTAATATTATTTTCGACAACTAATTATGTTTTGTCGTAGTTTTTGAATTCTTAGCTGTATTAAAATTCTTAATTTCGAATGTTTGTATTAGGAGAGGAGGAGCGTTATTTAAGCAAGCATAAATTTTGAATTTTTTAAAAATTATCTCTGGATGTTTATAAATATAGACTCGGAAACAGATCAAAAAATAAACCACCTAATTAATTCTTCAATAATCTCGTAAACTGTTCAAGATAGAGACATGACGTAAAAGGTAGAATTCGTATTAGTAGAACATTTTATACACGTGTGCCAGATAACTTGCTACAACAATTAGCCTATAATTATGGAGATATTGCTTGCTATTATTTAGTTTTCAACATCGCTTTTAATTTCCAAAAATGCACCATTTGCGTATTTTATCCTCAGACACGAAAAAACTGTTTCTATCGCCGTTTTTGAGATATTTGCATATTTCATAAAATTGATCCGCTGATCTAGGTTTAGTTTTTTTTAGACTAAAATTAAAACTATCTCATTGACGATAACATATTAAGAATCGGTTAAGAATTATTTAATGGACTATTTGATATATGGACTCATTGCGTATTGAAATGAATGGTAAATAGACGGTCAGAAATATTGACGGTAACCTACACTCTAGACGACTACTCCATTCCCGACAGTCTACACTGCAGTAACATAATTTCAATATAAAATATTCAATCATGTGAATCATCTTCATATTTACATATTTTTTTTTTTTTATACTTCATCGCATGTTTTATGTATATAAATAATAGAAAGAATTTAATGCTTTCTTTCCCTGATTTTCGCAAAATGTCAACATTTTTATTTTTCTTTAACAGTTCTTTAGTCCTGAATATTTATTTATTCTCTTTTGGTCAAGAATTATAGGCTATATTGTCAAATGTTTTAAATAAATAAAATACAAATAAAAAAATTACTTGCAGAATCCGAAAGCGAAGATAAAAAATTAATTCTTCAATTAAAACGTGATCATACAGTGAAAGATTTGACACAAAAATTAAGTAATTTACCAATGAGTCCGCAAGAAGAGAAACCACAAAGTCGTATTGGTGATATGTCTGGTTTAATTTCAAAAGCCAAAGAAGGTCTTGCAAAAAGTAAAAGTAAAGGAGATATTTCAAGGTATTTTTTTGAAAATTATTCTACTTTTAGTAAAATTAAAATGTTCAACATCCGTATAATTAATGAATGACATTGCTATTCCCAGATCACCAAGTGTGGATCAAGAAATCAAGAAAGTTGAACCAAAAAAATCGGAAAATGAGTTACATTGGGAAGAGCTAATTAAGACAATGACACGTCCATTAACTTTATGCGATTTAGATTTTACAGATTTATCTGTTGAAGATGATAAAGATGGTTTAGCGCCACGTGGACTTACAACTGGTCCACCACCGCCACCACCATTTGGTGGTATACCACCGCCCATGATGAATTTACCGCCGCCGCCTACAAATTTGGTGCCACCACCATCTTATAGTAATTTTGTTAACGGTCAAAAGAATGGTGATGTCAATGGATCTTCGACAAATATCAAGAAAAATAAAAAGACGGTAATTGTTGCACGTTTTTTTTTTTTTTTTGTTTATAATTTTTGCAAATTATTTTACTGAATATTTGGCATTATTACATTTAAAAATGATTCTTTTTAATTTTCGAATAGGTTAAACTATTTTGGAAAGAAGTACGTGAAGATATGATTCCATCAACTGTTAAAAAAACTATTTGGGACGAATTGCCAGAAACTGTTGTTGATGTTCAAAAATTAGAACATTTATTTGAATCTCGTGCTAAGGACTTATTGACAAAGGTTAGTGTTTTGCTTTAATTTTACAGATTTTGTACTATACTTGTTGTACAATATAAATGGTTTCTAACCTGTACTCTGTAATTTTAAACCTGTGTTTACTATAAATTAATACTTTTTAGAATATTTTATTGTAATTTGTTAAAAAATTATGTTTCGCATATACATAATCTGTTAAATGTAGAATCGCTTCTCAATTATACAAAATAATAAAAATGAAAGACTGTTGCGTAAATACCGCCAAATCTGGAGTATATAGAAATTTAGATTGAAATTGTTTTTAGAAAAAGTCAAAAATCAATCTAATATCACTATATGAATGATAACAATTAATTAAAATTCAATATAATGCATATTTGTCTATCGGTATCATTGCACACGAAATAGGAATTTTGAAATTACAGTGTTAAATTTATCGTTTTCAAAGTTAAAGTAAAGCAGTAACATCATTTCGACATAAATGATTTCTAGGCTGCGTTTTCATTTCATTTTGCAATGTGATACCAGCCTCTGTAATAACATGCTATTTTTCATCGACTAGTTCTTCTTGTACCCTATTCTAGTCTACCGTATACGTTGCGTTATCACTGATCAGACACATCGTGTTTATAGCCTTAAAATTTAACAATATCCAAATATCATGATTTAAAATTAATTTGCCCTCCATTATGATTATCTGAATTTATATGCCTCGAAGGCGCATAGGGCGGCATTAATCACATTCCATTACTGACATAAATTATTGTGAGAAAAATTCCCGGTGACACCGCATTGAGACAAAGATGGATTGATATAAATTCGATGATAGGTGGCCAATTCATTCGTCGCCAATTAATACATTATTAATAAAATATCTAATTTAATATATTAATAATAAATTTATATTTTATTCCATTCATACTCTACCGGGTGAAATTCAAAAGGAGGTGAGTTTTTCTGAACCTGTAACAATTGAAACCAAAATTTTGTTTTTTTTTTTTTTTAAACTGTATGACATATTTTAGAATAATTCATTTTTATGTGCTCATATTTGATACCCCCCTTAATTATTATACAACCAAATGAAGTTTTAGAATTTTTTATATTATCGATAATTATAACGACTGTATAAAACAGTTTTTAAAAAATTTGATTCTAAATTTAATTTTTTTTTTTGTTTGCAAATGAAAAGTTTTAATTTTTTTAGAATGGTAGAATATTCCAAAATAACTAAACAAAATCCAAATTGTAAATTCACTTTTAAACATCCACATATTTAGATTTAGAGTACATTTTGTAGTAATTAAAATGCATTCTTAATTCAGATACAAATTGAAAATATTAGAATCGAAAATATAATTCCAAACCTTACATAATAAAATAAATTACTAACACCCTTAACGATACATAATTTTTAATTTTTGATATTCCAATTAACTATTTTAAAATGTGAAACAAAATAATTAAAAAATATGTAGCCATTGATTTGTTTTTAAAATTCAATTTTTTATAATTTCTCTAATAAATTTAGAAACAACAAGAATTGAACAAGAATAAAGAAATTATTGTGCTTGATCATAAGCGATCAAATGCCATAAATATTGCAATGACAAAATTACCACCACCAAGGGCGATTAAGGCTGCAATTCTAAAAATGGATGCAACTGTTGTGACACGTGAAGGTATCGATAAATTAATGAATATGTTACCAACAGATGAAGAACGTGGTAAAATTCAAGAGGCTCAAATGGTAACACCGGAATTACCGCTTGGTAGTGCAGAACAATTTCTGTTAACTTTATCATCAATTTCGGAATTGGGTGCCCGTCTGAAATTGTGGGCTTTTAAATTAGATTTTGAAAATAATGAGGTTAGTTTGTGTGTTTTTTTTTTTAAATTTTATGATAGAATAATTTTTTTTGTGATATTTTAATATTTGTAATTTAATTTTTTTTTTTTTTTTTTTTTTTTTTTTTTTTTATATTTTTTTCATTAGAAAGAAATTGCCGAACCGTTAATGGATTTAAAACAAGGATTAGAAATGTTAAAAAATAATAAAACATTTAAATGCATTTTATCCACTCTTTTATCAATTGGAATATTTCTAAATGGCGCTCCTGTAAAGGGATTTCAAATTGAATATTTAGCTAAGGTTAGTATATATGTTTTCATCTTATAATTGAATTGTTACTAGAGCAAATGCGTTAATGGTAACGAAATTTCGTTACCATAATAAGTTAAATTCAATTAAATAAAATTTTATTGAAAATTTATGTAATTTTTTTTTCAAAAATATATTTCAAATTATATACAGACATAAATTTGAAAGTTCTACAATAAAAGTTAAATAAAAGGTTTTTTTTGGCAATAATTACCCTAAGCATATTTAATATACGACTTTAAAGCAGTAGTTTACTTTAGATTACAGCACGATTGCATCAGTAATTTATTTTTGGAAACAATCAATACATTAACAAGCTTCTACGATTAATTGGAAACATTTTAAATTCACACAGATTTTCCAGTATGACTTAAATTTCATTGAATGTGGACTAATCAATTATTTGGAACAACTTGACATTCAATTGGTGGTGTGCTTGACTAACGTCTTATTGATATACGGCAACTCAAGTTTACCTGATGTGGTGTCACCGGCAACTCATTTACAATTAATGTCAAAAAGCTAAAAAAGAGGGCTTTGTCTTTTTTTGTCAAATAGGTACAAAATATCTCAGCGAATTGCTGGGTAACTGATGTTTTATATACCTACCCTGATTCTCCCCGTTCATGAATACTAATTAATTAGTTCCTAATCGCATTTTTTATTTTTATTTTATTCTTTTTATTTTTTTTTTGTCTCAATAAAGGTTCCTGAAGTTAAGGACACCGTTCACAAACATTCATTATTACATCATCTATGTCACATGGTAATGGAAACATCACCAGATACAACTGATTTATATTCAGAAATTGGACCAATAACACGTGCATCGAAAGCAGATTTTACAGATTTAGCACATAATATTGCATACCTTGAAACTGAATGCAAAGCATCTTGGGATAGACTGAAATTGATTGCAAAACACGATTGTCCACCACAATTAAAACAGAAACTTGTTGACTTTTTAGCCGATTGTGCCGAACGTATTATTATTTTAGATATTGTACATAGAAGAGTTATAAATAGATATAGAAAGTTCCTACTTTGGTTGGGTGTACCACAACATCGAATAACCGAATCGAAACCGAATGAAATGTGTCGAATAATATCAGAATTTGCATTAGAATATCGTACGACAAGAGAGCGTGTTCATCAGCAAATTGAAAAGAAGGCAAACCATCGGGAACGTAATAAAACACGTGGCAAAATGATCATAGATGTGGGTAAATTTAGAACACAAGAAGATCGTGCCGATACAGAATTGAGGTACGATTTTGATAATAATATTAATAAAATTATTATATTATTTTTAAATTGTCACATTTAATTAAATTATAGGCAATTACTTGGCACACCAAATAATGTTGATAATTTAGATAATTCTGGAACATTTACGTGGCGACGACGTCGTGCCGAAAATCTTCGCTCTCCCGGTCTTAATAAATCAGAGGAAAATTTTACAGATGGTGATGACGAAATACTAGAATCACTTGTTAAAACTGCAACAAAAGCACCGGGACCTCGTCCAACGCCACGAGAACGGAAAAGAACGCGGCACGCAGATAGAAAATCATGTGAGTATTGTGCGACTAAGTGCTGTAGTTTTATTTTTGTTTCTTATAATTTTTAGAAATTTTTTCTCTTTCTAAATAAAAAATTAAAAAAAAAAAATTGGTAAAGGATATTTGCAAATTTTCATAAAAGGAACAGGGACACTTTTTAATCAAATATTTATTTTTTTTTCTAATTTCTAAAACTCTTCTATAAAAATTGTTGTGATCTTCCAATACAAATTAATGTTTATAATTGAAAACAAATAATGTTAGTAGTGAAGAGATCTAGAACAAGGGAGGGCTTTACGATTGAAAGAAGTGGTGCATCACCTGAAAAAGTGTAATGTTTTGAAGCAGATTTGGTTAGTTAAAAATCAAGGACGTTTGTGATGTTTTGATATTGTTTTATTGTTTTCAGTTTTAAATTTATTAATCATGCATGTTCTATTATTTATTAATAATTTAATTACTAATAACGTTAAACTTTTCAATTAATTAACTATTAATTGCTTCTGAGGAACAAAGTTCTATTTAGAATTAAACATCAATTTCGTACAATTTGTTTCTTAAATTCGTGGCATTATCGTACTTCTAATTTGTGTTCATATCAGTTGAGTGCTTATTACCAATTAGCATCAGAGATCGTTTAGCAAATCATCAGCAATTGATATTTACATTCTAATCTAAAGAGCGACCTAATAAACTCGTAGTAGCTAATAACATAAGATCTTATATTTTACCACATTTTTTAGTCCTTTAATGCTGGCATTACTTAACATCTTAACTTGCAACCATTTATTTTTGCATGTACAATTATTTAATTATTTAAAAGTTTTAAAAAGTAACTCTTTTTTTTAGTTAATAATTAATTACTAAATAAATTAATTAATTGGTTTTCTCATTTACAGTAAGAAGAACCTTAAAAAATGGGCTCTCTGAAGAGGAAAAACAGCAGGTTTCAACTTTTATTAAAGGATATTAAAGAATTCTCTTTTTTAATTAATTAATTCATAAGTAAATAATATGTAAATAATTTAAAAACAAAAAAGAAAAAAAATTGATCAATTTATCGATGGCATAATGTAATTCATTTAAATTAGAAACCAATAAATCAATACAAAATAATAATACTCACCTAATATTTGTGATAATTATAATTTAAAATTTAAAACAAAAAAAATATTGAAAAAGTGCCTTTAAAATATATTATTATTTTAATTAATAAAGTTATTAACATAAATAAAATTACTTAATTGTTTTTATATATTTATTGATTCTACTGTAAGTGTTTCTGAAAAAAAAAAACAATGCTAATAGGTGCTAGGTTTCGGCGCCGGAAATATACTGCCAATATCTTGTGTGTTAAATAAGTGGAACGCTTTTGACCAATCAACCTGGTATCAACCTATTTATTCACAACTATTCACAATTATACGCAATCGATGCGACTCATCGTAACCAACCTGTTAGGGATATTTTGGGATTTACTAATTATGAATAGCATAATAATTTGGTAACATAAACGTATATTTTTTATTGTCTGATTAATAATAACATTGCAGTAATGTTTAACATATGGGAACTGTTGAAATAATTTATTAAATTATACATTGATTCTGTGTATCGAATGTTTACCGCAATATAACGCAATCCCTCGCTTCTTTTACAGATAAAACCGATGCAAACATCCTTATAATAGCAAAAGTTTTTCTATATTTATAGACTAATTGTTGTAGCAGAATATATGGCATATGCGTATAGATTGTACTACGCATTACTACGTATTTTACCGTTTACAACATGTCTCTATCTCCAACCGTTTACTAGAAATTGCAACTTTTTTGATAAAATACGTTGCTACATTTCATATATAGGCGCAAACAGGTAGCATTACTAGGTGCCAGTTTAAATGGTGAAAATGGAGGGCAGTACGGCAATTTTGTGATTTTGAAGGTCACATCCGTTTCGCAGATGATCAAGAATACACGCAAATCACGCGCTTGGCTATTACTCATATCACTTTCTAAACCACTACCTTTCTAACTATTACCGTTTACAAGATAATCTACATTTTGATAATTCAAGCTTAAGGTAGCACAAGTTTCCACATTTTTGGAATTGTCGATTGAAGTTAGAGGATTGGCGTTTTAGAGAGAAAGATGCGTGTTATCCTAGCGCAAGTTTTTTATATAGGCGCAATCAAGTAGCATTACTAGGTGCCAGTTTAAATGGTGAAAATGTCGGACAGTACCGCAGCTTTGGCATTTTTAAGGTCACATCCGTTTCGCAGATGCACAAGAATACACTCAAATCACGCGCTTGGCTATTACTCATATCCCTTTTCCTAAAACACTACCTTCCTAACTATTACCTTTTACAAGATAATCTACATTTTGTTAACTTCAATTTAAGGTAGCACAAATTTCCACATTTTTAGAATTGTAACAGGAGAACATAATCAGTATGAGGTTAAGTTTTCAGCAAAAGTTTGAATATCTCCTTAACGATTGAATATAGAGGATTGACGTTTAACAAAGAAAGATGCAAGATATTCTGACGCAAGAGGGTAAGTTTGAATATCTTGCTAACGATTGAAGATAGAGGATCTCCGTTTGAAAGAAAAAGATGCATGCAATCCAGGCGTATGTCTTGTATATAGGAGCAACTAGGTAGAATTACTAGTTGCCTGTTTAAATGGTGCAAATCACGAACAGCACCGCAATTCCTCCATATTGAAGGTCACTCAGTTTCGCAGATGCTCATTAATAAAACACTCAAATTACACGGTAGGGTATTACTCTTATCGCTTTTTGAAGCACTACCTAACTAACTATTTCCGTTTACAATATAATCTACATTTTGTTAATTTAAATTTAAGGTAGCACAAATTACAACATTTTTGGAATTGTAACAGGAGAACATAATCAGTAAGAGAGTAAGTTTTCAACAAAGGTTTGAATATCTCCTTAACGATTGAATATAGAGGATTGGCGTTTAACAAAGAAAGATGCAAGATATTCTGACGCAAGTTTTGCATATAGGCGCAATTATGTAGCATTACAAGTTGCCTGTTTAAATCCTGAAAATGGGGGACAGCAGCGCAATTTTGCCATTTTGAAGGTTACATCCGTTCCGCAGATGCTCAAGAATACACTAAATCACGCGTCTGGCTATTACTCATATCCCTTTCTAACACACTTCCTTTCTAACTATTACCATTATCAAGATAATCAGCATTTTCTTAATTTCAATTTAAGGTTGCAAAAATTTCCACATTTTTAGAATTGCAACAGGAGTACATAATCAGTAAGAGGGTAAGTTTTTTACAAAAAGTTTGAATGTCGTGTTAACGATTGAAGATAGAGGATCTTCGTTTTAAAGAGAAAGATGCATGCAATCCAGGCACCTGTCTTGTATATAGGAGCAACTAGGTAGAATTACTAGTTGCCTGTTAAATAGTGAAAATCGCAAACAGCACCACAATTTTACCATATTGAAGGTCACGTCAGTCTCGCAGATGCTCATTAATATTACACACAAATTACGCGCTAGGCTATTACTCTTATCGCTTTTTGAAACACTTTTCAAGATAATCTACATTTTCTTAATTTCAATTTAAGGTAGCACAAATTTCTACATTTTTGGAATTGTAACAGGAGAACATAATCAGTATGAGGTTAAGTTTTTATTAAACGTTTGAATATCTCGTTAACGATTGAAGTTAGGGGATTGGCGTTTTAGAAAGAAAGTTGCATGCTGTCCTATCGCAAGTTTAGTATTTTGACGCAATCAGGTAGCATTGCTAGAAGCCTGTTTAAATGGTGAAAATGTCGGACAGTACCGCGGCTTTGGCATTTTTAAGGTCACATCCGTTTCGCAGATGCACAAGAATACACTCAAATCACGCGCTTGGCTATTACTCATATCCCTTTCTTAAACACTACCTTTCTAACCATTTCCGTTTACAAGATAATCTACATTTTGTTAATTTAAGTTTAAGGTAGCACAAATATCCACATTTTTAGAATTGTAACAGGAGAACATATTCATTTAAAGGGTAAGTTTCTTAACAAAAGTTGAATATCTCGTTAACGATTAAAGATGGAGGATTGGCGTTTTAGAAAGAAAGATGCACGCTATCCTGGCGAATTTTTTGTATATAGGCGATATCAGGTAGCATTGCTAGGAGCCTGCTTTAATGGTGAAAATATCGTACAGTACCGCAATTTTGCCATTTTGAAGGTCACATCCGTCTCGCAAATGCTCAAGAACACACTCAAATCACGCGCTTGGTTATTACTCATATTCCTTTATAAAACGTTACCTTTCTAAATATTATGGTTTTCAATATAATCTACATTTTGTTAACTTCAATTTAAGGTAGCACAAATTTCAATGATTTTGAAATTGTAACAGGAGAACATAATCAGTAAGATACTAAGCTTTTTAACAAAAGTTTGAATATCTCGTTAACGATTGAAGTTGAGGATTGGCGTTTTAGAAAAAAGATGCATGCAATCCTAGCGCAAGTTTTGTATTTAGTCACAATCATGTAGCATTACTAGGTGCCTTTTTATATGGTGAAAATGACATCCAGCACCGCAATTTTGCAATTTTGAAGGTCACATCTGTTTCGCATAAGCTCAAGGATACACTCAAATTACACTCTTGGCTGTTACTCATATCTCTTTCTAAATCACTACCTTTCTAGCTATTAACGTTTAGAAGATAATCTAGTTATAGGATTGGCGTTTTAGAAAAAGATGCATGCAATCCTACCGCAAGTTTTGTAAATAGGCGCAATCAGGTATCATTACTAGGTGCCTGTTTATGAAAATGTAGGACAGTACCGCAATTTTGCCATTTTGAAGGTCACTTCCGTTTCACAGATGCTCAAAAATACACTAAAATCACACGCTAATTTTGCCATTTTGAAGGTCACTTCCGTTTCGCTTATGCTCTAGCATAGACTCAAATTACACGCTTGGCTGTTACTCATATCCCTTTCTAAAACACTCCCTTTCTAACTATTACCGTTATCAAGATAATCTACATTTTCTTTTCCATTTAAGGTAGCACAAATTTCTACATTTTTGGAATTGGAACAGAAGAACATAATCAGTAATAGGGTAAGTTTTTAACAAACGTTTGAATATTTTGTTAACGATTGAGTGCTATGGCAAGGGTATCAGCATCGCAACAGATGCGCAACGTCGTCACCCCTTTCATCCTCAGATACGGAAACTCTATCTATAACCGTTTTCGTGATATTTGCATTTTAAATAAAATATATCTTCTGAACGTTATGATGTCCTGATACAAATTCACGAACCTATGAAATGTAGTACTTAGAAAAACTATTTAATCCATTCATGTCCAGATTAATCTATCACCTTATTGAACTGAAGATCAATATTAACAATGATTAATAGTGCTACTGTCGAGTTACAATTTCGAAATTGATAAACGGATTCAGACTCTGTATAATATACACCCTGTTCTATAATTTGATTACAAATAGTTGTTTATAATCTCGTGTGTATCTTGAAATTTATCTTTATTCCTCATATGCATTAGTCAATCGATCCAACTAAATTTGAAACATATAGACAATTGAAAACCGATTAAATTCGTGACTATATGTGTTTAAAATGCCTCTTTGAATTCTTTCAAGGAATACTAAGCCTAAATAGTACAAGTAAATAACAAAAGCTGAATTTTAAAAAAAAGGAACCAATTAAATTTTAATCGTACAAATACAACTGAAAAACAATTAAATTTATGACTATGTGGTATGTGCTTAACGCACCTCTTTTTCGGATCATTTAATTTTTCGACAAATTAAAGAACTCAAATAGTACTATTAAATTTCAAAAACGCCATTTTGAAAAATATTCAATTGAATTCGTGACGATTTTATTAAAACACCATTTTTTTTTAAATTACAAGAACACTAGTAGAATTAATCAAATTCAAATATTAGACCTATAATTTTCTTTTTAAGGTTTGTATAAAAAATACGAAAACACAAATAGTACTAATGAATTCCAAAAATACAATTTTTAAAAAGATCCTAAATTGAATCATTCATAAACAATCGAAAAGTAATAAAATTTGTTGCTATATGTTCCTAAAACACCTCGTTTTTAAATCAATAGAAAGTAATGTAGCCAATCGATTTTTAGAAACTTGAAACAACACATATCAAAGTATTTAATTTTTAAAACGGCATCATTATGTGGGTGACGATATATTATTAAAAAGAAATTTTTTTCAAAATACAAAAATACAATAGTGTAGTATTAGTCAAATTCAAATATTATACACAATACACTTTTTAGGTCATGAAACTGACAGGCAAAAAAACACAAATTATTCTTTAAATTACACTAAAACTACTAGAATTTACTAATTGTGGCGCAATTTTTTGAAATCAGCTTAAATTTTTTATTAAACTTAACTTATTATTTGTTCATTCATTCATTTATACATCCTTTATTCCATAAAACTTACAGCTATTATACACAAATTACATTTTGTGAAAAATAATTAGTTTCTAATTAATGTACATATTTTTAAAATTCCAGTGTTGTGCAAGTCGAAACAAATTTAATGCATGCAAGTGCAAGTGTAGACTAGGGAGAGGGATTATCAGGGAATAGAGTAAGAGATGCTTTTTATTGTAAATTAAATTGATGTGTTGATTATGGTTGACGAGGGCTCGACGCAAAACCAACTCACTTAACTCACGTGGACATATTATAATTACGAAAGTATGTGTTACAAGTCCTGCGATTCGCAGGAAACGCGCTTTGTTTGTGCATCTTGTTGGTTTTGTTCAATGTTATATATCAAGCCAAATCCAAGAATGGAACGTTTGTGGTAGTGGATCATAATCCTGTTATTATCATATAATCTTCCATTGTGTTCTAGATAATTTAGCTATTGTGAATTCCTAATTCTGTGGTTTACCGATTCACTAAAACTTAATGGTCTGATTGATTGTAGAAATTTTAGCGTCTGTTTAATAAAGGTAGCGCGAAATAACCTAAAGTTGCAGATGTGTCTATATTCGTCCCTTGGCCTCTCAGGCACCGGTTAATATAAGTAGTGGATGGTGCCAGTTTAACGTAAACCATGCAGTGAACGCGCATGTTATAATGGATAGAAATCAGTTTTGGATTCAAAAATTCAAATTTGTTTGAAATGTCGTCCAGATGTGGCTTGAAATTGAGAGTATTATTATTATTTTCAATTCATTTGATCATTTTATTAGTCGAAAAAAAAACTTTATTATAAATTAAGAAAATAATTTTAATTTCATATTTGCAACCGTGACTTAAAATGCAATTTTAAAACAGTTATTACAATGAGCGGGCCTCACAAGTTTCAAATCGCTTTTACGAAAAATATTGAAATGAAAAATAGTTTATATATTCTGTTCGCCTGTTACATATTTGATGATTTTGAAATATTTTCTTTGACGTAAAATTGTGTTAGGATTTTACTTTTAATTGGTTTATGAATTTCTAATACAAAAGGTATATTATAAAATAAAGGATATATGAATTGAATTCTTTAAATTATACTTAAACTATACTAAAATTTTTGGTATGTGACTGTAGCATTTGCTATTGCACAATAAAAATTAATTAAAACAATGCAATTTCGTTGAGTGTACATCAAAATGCATTTAATTTAATGGAATATTTATAAAAATAACGGTAACAATAACAAGTTTTCTTAAATTATTTTTGCTGGGTTTACATTAAAAAAATATTTACAATTAAATTGTAGGTACAAATTCAATTAAACTAAATTTATTTATTATTTAAATAACAATTATGTTTGTTTTGTGTCTTGAGGTGGTACTGCTTCAAATAATACTTGAAGATAAAATGTAAATTTATCTGCAAAATTCAAATAAACATATAAAATTAATAAATTTGTGAATTTTCTTGGAAGTGCAAAATTTAAAAATTGATTCTTACTCATCCATCTTGGTCGCATTTTATAATAAACAAATGGAATATAAACTAAAACACCACTTGCCAAAAATCCAATGGCAATTAAATATTTCAGCGATGGTTCAGATATTATAGGCATCACAGATAAAAATATTGCAACTAATAATGCAAATAATGGAATTATTATTGGTACTTTATATGGTCGTGGAATATTTGGTTGAGTTTTGCGTAACACCAATAAACAAACAAATGCTGAACCATAAAAGATCCAAATTAGAAATGAAGCAAATTCTATTAAAGTTGAAATATCGCCGACAACAATAAACATTAAGGCTATAATTCCCTAAAAATTAAGAACATGATTTTTTTTTTGTTTCTAAATTAATATTTAATAGAATGTATAGTTACTTGCAAAGCTACAGCTGGTCCTGGTGTTGATCTACGAACATGAATATATGACATAGGTTCCAAAAAATGACCTTGCCTTCCGGCAACAAAACACAGTCTAAATATTTTTAAAAAATCAGATACATTGTTTGCTATATATTAAATAAATAAATATACCGTGTAACTCCAAATTGTATACTAAGTGCACAACCAAATGTAGAAAGTGCAACTCCTAATGGTATTATAAATGCAAATGGTCCCAATACACGTTTACCAAATTCAACTGCAACAGCCGGAGCACTAATCATTTCGCTTGGTGTTAGAACAGTCATATATGCCAAATTCATGAACACATATAGGCCGGTAATAATGGGTACAGCTATCGAAATTGATCTTGGTATATTTCTAAATAAAAATTTTTATTATATGACAGTAATTCAGGCATTTTTAATACAATAAATTTAAATAATGTACCGTATCGATAACGATCTAGAGAATAGCTTATTTTAAACAAAATAATCGATTCGAATGGAGCATATATTAGGAACTGTATTGAGAACTATTTGTATAGATATGACTGGTTTCAGTATTCATGATCGAAACTAATATATTTCAGATAATCTACTATACACTCATCTAGTGGTTGCATGATAAAGTTCGATGTGATTGGAATGCTTAAAAGTTTATACTGTGGATACAAAACAAAACCAAACATAATCAATAACACGTAACAGAATTAGAATTTCAGATTTTACAAGTAGAGTAGAGTAGAGTAGACCGGGCACTATACGAAACAATAATCTTATAAGCTAACTGACCAATTCAGTAATGTTTTAAATCTCAAATGAGACGCTGCAAATTGGCTAAATGACTGCATAAGAGCCATCAAGGCTACGTCTACACAATCCCTATTGAAAAATGTATCACACCTATTGAAAGATTCATTTTATATTATATATATTTTCCGGTAAATATTGGAAAATGCAATTTCTGACTAAACTAACCTAGATGCGCTTTAGTTCGAACAATGAAATCATTTTAAAAATAAGATTGAATAAAAGCAATACTATTTTTCAAAAAGCTTAAAAAAAGGGAGATAAATATATATTCATTTAAGCTTAAAATGTTTAAAATAATAATGGCCGCCGTATACATCCAATTGCTATTTCATTTAATCACACTATTCCATATGTAAAAGGGGAAGCAGATAAATATATGTACTCATTCTGTTTCAATTTTCTTAAAAGCTTATAATTATTACTTTATTTATTAACACATTTCTGAAGCTTTTGTTTTATTATGTTGTTTATGTTTTTATTGTTTTTTTTTTTTATCAATACTTTTTTATTATTTTGTTCCGAAAACTTTACTGAATTCAAAACTACTATGTTTTCATAGAACATTCCTGAAATTTCCAAGGAAGGCATTCAGGTAAAATGCTTTTGATTTCTGTAAACCTATTAAATATGTACAATCGTGTTTTCCGACTGGAAGTCAATATCAGATTGAATAAAGACTGTCAGTTTCAAGAATATAACATAAAGTGTTTCGTTTTCTTATACACTTCTGGACACTTGTGCACGTATAAGCTATTGATGATATAATATTTTATAATAAGCACAATCATTGAGACAGGATATAGTATATAAATATAAATAAAAAAAAAATTACTTTTCTGGCCTTTTAATCTCTTCAGTTACTGTTGTCACACTCGACCATCCATCATAAGCCCATAAACCATTATAAAATGCCAAAGCTATGTGACCAGGATTTGTTGTCGTTCCTTGAAATCCTGTACTTAAATTTTCAGTATTACCAATAATTAATTGATGAATACCACCACCGATGACAATTAAACATGCAAAAATTTTACAAAAACTAAATATATTATTTATTCGAACATATAATTTAACGCTGCTAAGGTTTATGTACGTTATGATTCCTGAAACGAGAGACAAAGAACAAAATTATTTTTTTTTATTATATTGAATTGTATTCATATTTATGATTCAATTTTAACTATTTAGCATCTATAACTTTAAGAGAAATTTAGTATCATCATATGTTGTCTATTTCATTATCCAGAAAAAGCATACTTAGTACGTTTCCATAGTTGCAAAGGTCAATTAGAGAATAATTAGACAACTGGAACTGACCGCATTAATTATATCAAATGATTCTGAAACACGTAACTAGGATGATGACTGTTAATCTTTGAAATGAAAAACATTCGGCTATGGTATGCAAGAGATGATATATGAAACGAGAATACAGTGAACAGACACACAATTTATTGGCGCTTTTGTTTGAATATGGTGGAACAATCTGAAATCTCATACAAAAGTAATTCCACGATTTCATTCAAACTATTCGGCAGCAATATATATACTTTACTCCCATAGTTAACGGTGAGAGAAGCGTATTTTGGACTTATTTAGTCAAATAAAATGTTGATCATTAGGGTTGCTCAACTCAATTTTACCGCCACGGGGTGCGACTGGTAACTCGATCACGACAATGATGATGAATACAATAGATTCTAAATTGACTATATTTGGCTCCAAATAAAGAATTGTTTAATAGTTCAGTTTAAATGAGCAGCCGGGTATGGGAAGAAACAAATATTTGACTCGTATTACTCTATTTCTCATTGAAATCAAAATTGTTGTCATGTCTTATCTTAACTTTAATAAACATCGTAAAATTTATAAGAAGTGTATTTATCATATTATTTTGTGTATTTAAATTTACATGAAATATGCACTTTAAATAATAAATAGTAAACTGATAAGACTTGTAAATTTGGACCACAGATATTATAATTCATTATACGTTAATCTCACACATTCTATAGCAAAAGAATTAAGAGATAATTCAAATTATAATTAAAAATACACAGCCACTGAAATTTATTTGAATTTATTGCGAGTTTAAAAGACTGATGATAGTCATCCAGTCTTTTTATACATGATCAAGTGTCAGGTGATACTGTTTGAAGGTAAAGATGTTAGTCGCCTTAACGTTCTACGATCGTCACTAAAAACAATTGGCAAATATCCAGGTTATTAAAAAAAAAGGTCGAACTTAGATCCAACTAAATTACTGGTTTATCTATTGCGACGAATTCAATGATAATACTCAGGTCACAAGTATAATGTTGTTATATGTTTCAATTTAATTTTAATTCTGGGATTTAATGTGAGATTCTAGTATTTCAAAGACTACTGAGTAAAATTATCGACCACAGTGACTGATTGAAGTGTATGATTATGTATGATTATCATTAATCAATTCATAAATTTTAGAGTAGTTATCAATAATATTTCACTTATCTTCTAACATAGAAAGCAGATATTTGTATAGACATTGGAAATAAAATTATAGATGATAAACTGTGAATGTTCTATCATTTAAAAAGCAGTAAATTAAGTCTATATCCGATAATGATACTAAAAACAATTTGAACGAAATTTTATAATTTGTTAATCATATTGCAAACTTTGCGGCGTAACGCCATCTGAAAGTCATTTGTGTGTCGGCAAACTGATTTTTGGCATTAGTTGAATACTTTTTTAAGTCTTGATAAACTTGAAAGCATATGGTATTGTGCTGTTCGTTAGTGAGAACCTGAGGTATATCTGATCATAATCTTTGGATGTACTCATTTTAAATTGTTTGGTTTGCGTGTAGAGTTGTCATTTGCATTTTATTGACAAGAGTTACTCATAAGAATAGAATTCATGTCATGATCGGCCTTCGTACTATCTATTACAAAGTTCCAAATATAAGTCAGAAAATTGGACAATTAATAGTCGTCTATGTTTGTTGTAATGTTAACGAGTATGGAGAGACAGCCACAAAGAAATGAACTACGGAACATAATTTTGTAAAAAAAAATTGTTGTGTCAATCGATCTTTATTGACCGGTGCCGACTAAGAACCAAAATAGGTGTGTGCACAAGGGATTAACGTATCATTTCACATCTTATGTTGATAATTTTGTTTGTTTAGCTATTGTTAAACAGTAGAATTTGCAAGATTGTTGCAATACTTTTACTCTTAGATCTTGTATTTTTCGTATCTTATAAGCATTTGAATATTTTACCGTGTAAGCCAATTTTGATGCTCTCTCGTGTGAATTTCTTTATATTACTAATCGGCTATTGCTGTTTGTTCACATCTATAGTGCATTACGATATTATCAGTATGATTATAATGTATAATGGTTTGATACACAAACCAACCGGTTGCAATGCAGAACTAAGAACTGGATAGATTAGGGAGATTGCAAATATATTTATGGCATCAGTTGTTTAGCAGCTGCAGCCGCATGAAGTTAGTAACACTTGTTGACGAATGTAAAGCGGAAAAGCAGCTTCACGTATTTTTGTTATTTTTCAAATAAAGCAATTTCAGTGTGTAATGGCAGCACGTGAGAGCATCATAGTATATCCACTTCTTAGTGTATTTTAGTAACTAATGCAATTAATTCGCATTTTATAGCATTAGTCAATATAGCAATATTAACAAATAAAGTACTTATCATTTTCAACCTACACTACCATTAATTAATGATAAGTAATTTTCTAAATAAATATAATTAATAATTCATCATGTTTAAGTCAATTTAAACAATTTCATTTATATGTGTCTATGAGTAGAATTTGTACAAATAACTAAAATGTATACTAAGTGATTAGATTATTACAATTTAGCTTAATGTGAGATAAATCAGACTCGTCTATATATACATTTGATAAAAATTATTAATCATAATTAATAAAATAACTTGATAATTCTGTTGAAGTATTATTTGTGTAAGTATAGAATAGAACCTCGTTATTTTTTTTTTTTGTTCAAATTAATGATTTATTTGAAAAAAAAATTAAATAGCATCTCATTGAAAGTATTATCCATCGCTAGCGACTACTTTTTCCCGTCTTTCTGATGGATAAAATACGTTTAGTTTTCTGACCGTTAAAGCAGCACGTGAAAAACGTCGTTCGACGGCACCTTGTCTTCAATTCGTACGGCACCCAATTTTCTAATGCGGGGCAGAAAAAATAGTGCACCTTAGCAAATATACAAATTTTACATTCCCATGCAAAAAATATCTAAAATATACAGAAGGAACCTAATACGTATGTACACAGAAAATAAGGAACATATTTTTTTTCAACATTTTACTTTGAATTAATCAACCAAAATAAAAACAATAAATAGAAGGTGGAGAAAAACAATACATCCATACGAGTACAGTCGGTATAGTGGAACCTGAAGAATAATGCTTGAACTGCCGAAGCAGGTACAGGTGACGAGATTCGATGGAAAGAAATCGAAATAAAAAATAAGAGTCGGGATACAAATTGATATGTTAAATTCAGTCTGACGTTTGTCACAAATTTCATACATTTTCATACATTTTGACTCATTTTTTTTCACATATTTTTAAGAATAATTGTTCGTCAATTGGTACTTCAGGTGCATACTTAATTTCTGCTCAAATACAATATCAAATGAGAATTTGTAGAGCCTGGTCCTTGACATTGCAAAATACGCTCTTAACTGGGATCCACAATGTATTAGAGAACAGTCTTAACGAGCAGGCTATTGTATCAGTGGAAGGGGATAGAATGATGTGAAGGACGTGCTGACCAAAAATCGTGAACACATTGTTTGTTGACGCCCAATGATGAACTATTAATATTGTATGATGGTGAGACATTTTTCAACTAAAAACCAATTATATGACTCAATTTTTTAAATCTCGTTCTTGAACAACAATATTGACTAAAGTTAATTACCGCATTACCTCCCAACGTGATATTATATTACATTAATACGCGATCACAATTTATGTGAAGTTCTGGCAGATATGTGGAACCATTACTGGAATTGGATATAGGATGGGGAATCAACTGATCAGTATCATTTGTTATGCGGATGATGCAGTTCTTTGCGCAGAAAACGAATCTATAAAACATGCGTAAGACCTATTTTAACATATGCAGTAGAAACCCGTAGTGATACGTCCAGAACGAAAC
>JANSTX010006381.1:0-20331 GCA_027564355.1 Penthetria funebris | reverse complement strand
ATATATCTATAGTATAACATGATTAATGAGTGTGTTGATATACTCTTTTTTTATTGTGCGACAATCGTAAATTGAATATTTATGTGCATTTTTAGCATTTTTTTATGCAGTTCAAGAAAAACTGCATCATTTTTCTTATTTATTTATTTTTTTTTTGAATTTACTGAAGTTTAAAGTTTAAAGTCTATAAAATAGCAATATTTCTTTTATTACCATTAAAATTATAGTTTTCATGAGTCACATCACGTATAAATTAATTCTGTATGCGGCGACGGTTTCATTGAATTTTTACAGAGTCTCAAAGACAGTTCTTAGTGTTTTTTTTTTTTTTAAATTTTGATTTATTTATACATTGCTGTTTTTACTATTGTGAATCAGAAAATGATAAAAAATTATATTATATTTTATTCTAATATTTCTATATGTATAAATACAGTTGATCTTCAGACAAATCGTAAAATATTTAATATTGATATTTGCTTATAGTTGAAATGTTTCCGCAGTCATTTTTTTACACTTATTAATGGTATTGAGTTTTAAATGTAATTATTGTGAATTATACTTTTTTTCTCTTTTGGTATTGCAGTTTTTCACATGTCAACATAAAAACTACGTTCAATCACGCAATCATGGCAGATTAAAAATGATTTTAAAACATTACGAAATATTTGAAGATATTATGATTATTCATATTAGTGAGCCTATATTTGAGACCTCTTTGGTCCACTTCATCAAAGCGAAAATTTCAAATTTTAAAGATTTGTATATCAGATGCAAAATTGCCTTCTTTACACATTGAATGCACTTAAATTGGAATTGTTATTTAATAATTATTTGAGCTAATATTGATTTCCAATTTGAAATTATAGAATTCCTGTATACTATAGACTATACTGTGATCTATATGTCTCGATTTTCCAGAAAACAGCCTTTTGCTGCCGTTTTCTTCTATTAAATATTTTATCTAACTAAGAATATTCGATTTGTATATCTCTGTTCTATTCCGCAGCAAACTTAGTCAGTTTCGTAAATACAACTATTGATATAACGTTCCACGCTCCACATTGTGGTTTTTTTAAAAAGTTAAAATTATAGTAATCATGTACTCATCCGTTTCGACACCATTTGTAGACGTATCTCGTATTGTGTAAATTAATTACTTTTAACTTTCATACATAATTTTTTGTATAATTTGGAATAAATAGTAAATTCGTTAATTCATCAGTCTCCTGATTTGTGATTGAATAATTAAATAAACAAAAAAAAAAAAAAAACACAAAAATATTTCTGTTTTTAAAGACATGCATCCATGATTATGTAGGTTGGCTCTGTTATGTTAATATAATATTTTAAAAAAAAAAATAAAAAAATCCTGACATGCATTGAGTGGGTAAAATGTTCCATATATACAAGACTATATGTGATAACCTCGTCCTCGTCAAAACAAAAATTCATCTCTCTCTGAACAAATCAATACTGTGAGTGTACGTACAGTGTGGTGTGTCATACATAAAATATTTGCAATGTATTGAATGAAATTGTTGTTAAAAAGAATTTCCAAGTAAACAACAAAATAAATCTTTAATTATATAATTGTTGCTGTTTTATTGAAAGCCATAAATTACAATATCAATTAAAAAGAAATACCCATTAATTTTTCATCCAATTCACATTACAATTTTATTAATATAATTCCAAAATGCATTACTGAATGCAAATTAATGTAATTATTTAAAATTTTATAAAGATATTAATTACTAAATTGAATTAAAATTTAAATATTTTTAATATTATGCATGCAATTTTTATAATCTTATCTTTATTTGGAATATGCAATTTATCGTAAAATACGAGTACTTGTACACATAGCAAGGTAATTTACTTAATTGTTTGTCAAATTAATTAATTTTGCTTTATAAAATATGAAGTATGGAAATGTGTACGTGATTTCAATTCAAGTCAAAATATTTGAAACTCAGGGATTTTATTTTTTTAATTTTTTTAAATTTCTCGTATTTCGTGTCAATATGGTCATCTATAGTTTGATTGATGTTTGTACACCAAATCTACCATATATACACTATAACATATGTCGTCACATATGTCGTTTATACCACACTGGTGCATATGACCTAACTACGTAGCGATTACTTTGCCGTATCTAATTTACGCGCGTAAAGCTGACTCTCAAATATCATAATCAAGTTACCAGTAACAGCACACGTTGCTTTAAATATAGGTTGACGAACCTCAATGCTACTCACGATCACTCCAGTCTTCACCTTATATACGATATATTGCTGTTTTCCTTTTTTTTTTGAAACTTTATATTAGAACTCAATTAATAATATATAGAAAAAATATATTTTAATAAATTAACATTTCTAAATGTCTAATCAATAACAAAACTAAGACTCAAAAATTCGTAAAATTTCATTTCAATAAAAAAAAAAAAAAGTTCCTAATGCATTTCCAAAAATAAACAGCATATTATTATAGTTAGAAAGAAATCGGAAACACATTCTATAAACAATTAATATAAAAATAACTTCAAAATATTAGAATAAAATAGTAATAGTATAGTATATAGTAGTTGAAAAATAGCCAGAACATTCCATTCATATTTTTCAAAATAAATAACTAAAGGAAAAAGAATCGTGTGGGCTAGCTGCCAAACGTGCTAATAACCAATGAAGTGTGAATTTTAATCTTTCTCCTTTCTGAAAGCTGCTAAATGCAAGCAAGAAAAAAAAAAACAAAAACTGAACCAGTAAAATGTATAATAATAGGTTGCGCCTATCATTTTAAAACATGTTAATTTAATTATAATTTAAATATAGAACTAATTTCAAACTACCCTCACTAAATTACGGAACAATATTGTCTAAGACTTCTAATTTAAAAGTGAATTTTTCGATTTATGCTGTTCAAATTACATAAATTTCTTTGAACATTGACGCATTGTTTCTGCTATCGATTTAGTTATGGCAACACCTCCACGTCTAATATTTCATGCTTGCAAGTCGAATTCGCCGTTATCTGTTTGTTAATATTTGTATAATAAAATTTCGAAACGCTTTCACCTCTACTACGTCTCGTCTGTGAAGACATCTTTCTGAATATTTGATTCCTCTACTTTTTTATTTCAAAAAAATTCCAGGCAGATGTATTTATGACAATTGCTCTGCGTCCAATATTCCATGATTGCATGTCGAATTCGCTGTTATCTGTTTGTTGCATAATAAAATTTCGAAACGCTTTCACCTCTCCTACGTCTCGTCTGTGAAGACATCTTTCTGAATATATGATTCCTCTACTTTTTGATTTCAAAAAAATTCCAGGCAGATGTATTTATGACAATTGCTCTGCGTCCAATATTTTATGATTGCATGTCGAATTCGCTGTGATATGTTGATTTTATATTTTGTTGCATAATAAAATTTCGGAGTACTTTCATCTCTCGTATGTCTCGTCTGTGGAGACATCTCTCTGAAGATATGATACCTATATTTTTCGATTTTTTCAAAAAAATTCTAGGCCTATTCTAGGCAATTTTATGTGAAGACGGAAAGACTGAATAAAATACCATTTATTTATGATTATTAAAACAGTATTTATATACATACTTTGAAAAAAAAATATAATCTTGTCTGTATGTTATGCTTCTTCGTACGTTAGACCTTCGACCTATCTAGAAATTATCCTCGCTTTGGATAATATCATTTTTGATATTCATCCCTACTTCTGTAAACGATCAATTATTGCATACGAAAATCGTAATGTTTTAAACAAATACTTTGTCTTTGCACGCTAAGAGTAGGAAAATATTTTGAACCTTTTATACTGCAGATGGGTAAAAAAAAAAGAAACCTCACAAGTTTGTTTTAATGTTTAAGCGAGGTTAAATTACAAAATATTAGGTACAAATCTAATAGTTTGACAATGTAATTTGCTAATTCAAATTATATTCAAAATGATGGGGCCCGAACTGAAAATAGAAAACTTATAAATTTAATAATATAGACATCAGTAATTGGTTTCTAATTGATTTTTTCGATAAAATTTTGTAAATTAATGTCAATGCACTCCCCCATTTAAATTTGGTTACAATTTAGCTATATTATTTTAGATTACATGGAGTACATATAAATAGAATATGGATTTGTTTTCAGAAATTCCTTATAAATTAAATAGGTGTAAAGTTTAATTTGTAGCCAAATGATAAAGACGATGGTTAGTCTAAAAACGGTCTTGAGTTAATAATGAGAAGAAGTAGTTAAGATTGCTTGGAGTCCATTTGAGAGAAATCTCTAAATGCACGAATATTCAAGGATTCTGCTTCAAGTCTGTACGAAATTACAACATCTAAAATGCGACACGGTAGCTTAGTTGCTGATATAATATTGCACCAGAAATTAGAATTAGATGACAGAGAATTCGTAAAGAACGAGCTGGTTTCTTGGTAGATAGTGTACGAATAACACAAACACTTAAGGAACCATATCTAGAGTATTTTATAGCCATCACAATTTTATATGTTCGAATTAAAACACGTTTGTTTGCATTAACTGTGTTATGATGTGATCAATTCTTAAAAGCTTTGGAATACCATGTTAATTATCAAAATTTCGTGCATTTAGGTTTTCGGAAGTGAGTTGTGATAGTCGACATAAGTTTTAGGCATATTCTAAAATTGCGTACTTAAAATAAAATTGTTTATCAATGCTATTGTAATATATAGTTATAAGAATCTCTGATTTTTTATAGAAGTTTTGAGGCTTATCTTACCCAATATTGCCTTATAGATTTCAAATTTGATTCAGCAAATGAACAAATAGATTGAGTAATTTTGTCAGCTACTGAATAATTCTGGTTGTTCAGAGTCCGGTTGACCGAAAACTGACTACAAGACGAGATTTTGCACCAAGTAATGATGAAATAAAATCTTCATTAAAACACCTAAATGGCGATAAGACAGCCGGTGCCGATAACACATCAACAGAAATGTTGAAAGTTGAATGACATTCTATCAGTATTGAATTCAATTATTTATGAAGTGTGATTGTCTGATGATATTCCAGTCTTATGGAAAGAGGGTTTGATAATTAAGTTGCCGAAAAAGGGACAATTCTAGAAAGTTATAAAAATACTGGCGAAACTGATGAATATGATCCGCAGTCTATATTGTGATTTTCATCGTGGAAGACTTGGTGATATTTTTTAATGTACGTTTGGGTGTAAAACATGAATGTTTACTGTCACCACAATTGTTCTTGCTCCTCTTGTATTGTGTTATAATCAAAGAAAATTCTGAACCACATGGTTTAACCGATCGACTTTAAGATCTTGACTTCGCTGACGACATTTGCTTGCTTTCGTAAACTTAGTCGAACATTAGAGTAAAATTTGGAAAAACTTGTGAGATACAGGCCACAAGTCGGTTTAAAAATCAATGTTTCAACGACGAAACTAATGGAAATTGATGCGTCGAGGAGGTGTTCAGTTGCAATCAGCGGCGAGTTAATGGATAAAGTAGAGGACTTTCAATATTTTGGAAGTTTTTTTTTTAACAATTGATGGTGGTGCAGAAACAGATGTAATGTTCCGTATGCAATAAGCTCGTCAAATGTTTGGTATGCTGAATGGAGTATGGCGGTCGTTACAAATTAAAAAAAATTAAAGTTGTACATTTTTAAAACCAGTTGTTTATCGGTACTATTGTATGACTGCGAAACTTGGGAGGTGACAAATAACATTGTGTCAAAAATTAAAGTTTTCGTCAATATGGGCTTCAGACAGACGCATACTAATACGTACGGTGCAAGTCGAGTATTTAGAGGGAATACAAAAACATATTACCATCAATTAATTATTAAGAAAGTATTTAATATTTCAACGCAAAAAATGGACCATAATCTCCGTTTCTGTTAATAAGAATGATGCCGAGTACTGTTACCAGCATCACATTTAAAAGTGTCACATGTGACACCATCAAATACAACTTGGATTAACTGCCCTTTCAAAAATTCAACTTATCACAATATGATGAACACCATACGATACCAGCTCTGACAATAAAGCCCTATGCCAAACTCTGTCAAATGCCTTAGATATATCGAGTGCAAGCACCAAGTTGAATTCAACTTTTGTATTTATGGACATTTTGCTGAAGGTCTGCCAAAAAAGTTTACCTCCCTCCGCTGTAGGGCAAACAGAACATTTGCACAAGAAATTATGATTACGGTTTTGTCGTCGGCACACCCCCTATCGAACGTATATAGTTACTGCACTGGGGCGAGAAATGATGATTCTGGATTTCAGCTCAATTGTTTTCTTTAAAATGAAATTTGATTTTTTGGACATTTGAATATTTTTGTTTATATATTAAACTCTAAATAATTTAGTATTTTATTATTATTATAATAATAATGTATGCGGTATTATAAAATTTTTAATTAAAAAGAAAGAACTTAAATACTTACAATCAAATTACGAGTTTCACGACTGAATTTTAAATTAACTTCATAATTAGATTTTGGTAACCGTGAGGGGACTATGAAATTAAAATTCAATAATTTACCGAAACATTTCTGTTTTCAATTATTATGGCTATATTTGTGAAAAGTCATACATTTTATTTAGTTATTATTCATTTTCATGCAATTAAAAAAGTGCATTCCGCATTATTACGTTATGTAAATGGCAAGAATTCCACAAACTTAATGCAATTTTGCCTGTCAAAGAAAATAAAATTGAAATTCTTTCCTTTAATATTAATCTTTGTTTGCATAATTGTATTTTCTCATAATAATAATAATAATAATAATACTAAGTTATAAATAATAATAAATCTTAAGTCAAGTAAAATAATTCATTTAGACGATACGTGATTTTCGTTTTAATTTTCAAGTAATTGATGTATTACGAGAGTACGGCAAGTACATGCTAATATTGTCTTATTTAATTAATTTATTTAAAATTCAAAAAATACAACTTATTTTAAATATTTATATAAGTAAAATAATAAAAAACAAATAAATTAATAATCTTCATGTAAAAAATTAAACAAATGCATAATTTTTAAAAAAAAATAAACAAAATTGCTTGGAAAATAATCCGGATATTAAGTTTCAGAGAAGGAAATACAAATTCCTATCTAATTATCTATAAAGCGTCGTATTATTGCACAGAAATATGAAAACAGCAGACATTAAGTATATTTGCTTGACATGTAAAACACAATATTTATGCATATTTTTCAAGTGATAAGTTAAAGTACCATTTATAATTTACATAACTGAAGCTTAACTACAAGTACATTATGTGTAATGACTGTATGTAAACTTTTATTACGCAAAATATTTCATACTTTGTAATTTTCATTCTTAAAAGGTTTAGTGTAATCGTCAGTTTATGTTCCAAACATATGCAAATTTATTGATTTTCATTGCCTTAATTAATTACATCGAAAATGTACGAGAAAGTCTAAATTTGAAGTAATAGGCTAATCAATTACGTTGAGATTTATACTTGTATTATGATATTGCAAATTTTTGACCAAGCCGTCCACGAAAAAGCGCCGTTGTTCACGGTTTTGGTCACTACTTTCCACCCCATCACTTACTGCGAAACTTCGCAATGATATTTCTTCGCCACATTGTACACATTGTGTATTTGATCAGAAAATTTTTAGTATTTAACGAAAATTTGAATTTGTGACACAACAGTATTTGTCACATTCCAAGTTTTGCAACCATGCAAAAGTATATGTAAAAATCGAGCATTTCGAATTTTTTGAATTTTACGCACCAACATTGTTATTTTCGCAATCCCAAAAATACAATTTTATTTTTTTTCATAGTGTAAATATAGGCGGTGCATGTTATGGATACAGATTTAAAAAACACGTAGCTTGTTGAAACCACATGTCGTCCGCATCCATATCTTGCAATTTAGGCACAAAAAAACTGGTTTATCATGTCGCGATAGTAATTACAATTAACTGTTATTGCCTGACCAGCCCTGAACTCAACACGTTGTGAATGCATTGGTTTCACAACAATTATTGGTGAATTTTCTGATCCCAAATTGCGGCAATTTTGACGACTAACGAAACCATCAATATGAAAATTAGCCTCATCGCTGAAAATGATTTTGTTCGAAAAATCAGCTGCTACTTGCTGCTGTTCCATAATGTATTTAACAAATCTTTCGTGAGAATACGCTGTAGATTGCTTCCGTGAAATGTCCAATTCTTGACCACAGTATACCGAATTAATTTTCTTGGACAATTTGCACTGCTTCGATATTTTGTGTTGATCGACTTGTTGACGGACAATCGGAGTGTCTAAGTTCATTAATTGATTCAGAATTTTCTTAATTAATCTCTCTCTTCACAGTTAATGAAATTTACCATATTTTGAACGAAAATTGTGAAGTATAGCTGCCAAACCTTAATATTATTTTAAAAATATTGGTCAACAATGAAAAAACAATTGAAAAATTGATCTGCTATTGACGAACTTTTCATTCCAATTTTACCGTTATGTTAAGTCTCAGTTTGCCTCAAAATATTGGAACCGAATTCAGTATCTTAAAGGAGCTCAGTTAGATTATATCTGATAATAAATATTTTAATTTTTTTTGTAATTCAATTCAATTCAAAAATTCTTTATTAAGGAATTTACAAATATATACAAAAAAAAAAATACATTTGCGATGATTAACAATTTATAGATGACAAACGCATCTTGCCCCACAATGCTTACAGTGCATATAGTGAACTTTTTTTTACTATGTATGGAGGTGATAAACTACCTTGGGCAGGTGGAATTTAGATTATGATTTCTACTGGGAAAAGGGATTGGTAAAACCAGTATATAGTGACAGTAGGAATATGTGGG
Organism: Penthetria funebris; assembly: GCA_027564355.1. NCBI lineage: Eukaryota > Metazoa > Arthropoda > Insecta > Diptera > Pleciidae > Penthetria > Penthetria funebris. The sequence goes on along the minus strand of JANSTX010006381.1, from coordinate 11,428 downwards.
GGAGTGTTGAGGAGGAGGATGTAGGGTTGATAGAGTCATTTATAGGTCTTCGTAAATACATTCATGGTTTTGTTCCACATTATACACAAGTTGTGAATCAGTATTTTATCGTTGATGATATATAGTTAATAAACCGTCATTATTTTATATAGTCTATCACTGATACCCAGATGATAGAGGTACATTGGATGTTTTATCCTATGGTTTATCGGCACGCCGAATCTAATGGGCCTACGACTACATCGCCTGAGAATGACATTTTCGGACTCTCTTATTTTGGTCAAAAATCTCATCGCCTGTTTAACCAGCACTCTATCAATTCTTTCGATACCCGCAGCACGGTAAATTCTTCGGTTACTAATATGTCTATATTCACCACTAGGCTTTCTGGCACCCGTTAGTAATAGAAGAACTTTGCGTTCTAGAATTCGAATTCTTTCGATTTGATGTTAGGATATCATGGACCAGGATTGGGGCCATTGTTTGCAATGATCCGAAAATCTTCCTTGAAATTTCATCTCTGTGCGGGCCAAATTTAAGTGTTTTGGTAAATCGTATACCATAAGATATTTGATTTCATTAGTATTAATGAGCCTATGACCATTAATAGAGATGTTGACATTTCTTGCTCTAGTAGGTACGAGTGGTCGTGTTAAGCGGCAAGTGCCGTGAAATACTATAACGCTACATTTAGAATAATTTATTTTTAACTTCTACCATTGCATCCATTTATTCCAGTTAGTGTCCAAGTGTATGATGTGAGATGCAGAGGCTATGTGTAGCTATATGCTATGTGAGGAGGGAAGGAGATCCTTACTATCGATGAACTCAGTTAATTTGTTTGTAAAGAATCTTTCGAATAATAATATATTTATTTAATATATTTATATGCCTTATTGCCGTCGGCTGTCTTTCCACCAATTTGGTGTTGTTATTTTAAACTTTATTTCAGTACAAATTGAAGCAAAAATATTTTAATCCTTTTTTGTAGTTGAATCTTCGGTAAATTGGACTCTGAGCAACTTGAGTTTCGGGCATATTTAGGAACTGGTTAAAGTATCCTGGATAGAATTGATCGTCTGTCCAATTTGTTTGATTACCCAGAAACACTCGCAAACTTGTGTTTCAGTCCGCAGTGAACAATTGTCGCATTTCCTGATTTAGCCACATTTATGCGTCTAGCAGTTCGTGGATGGCTCGTCATAGTCGTTTTAACTTAATTTAAATCAATTATTAAATAATGATCACTGAAAACAGCGACGCTTGTATATATCTATTATTATACGATTTGTAGATACATTTTGCGATAAACCATCTCCACCACACGGTTCAGCTGTGTAAGTTGTAATGCTCACAACAGCTTTTGGGTTAAATTGGATGTTGATTCTTCCTGCCTATAACCGTGTTTAATTATACAATTAAATTATTCATATCATCAATTAAATATGTATACTTGCATGTCCATTAATTGTTTAACTATTAACGAATAGTAGTGACGGCACCTCAAATATAGTTAATTTCTGATTTTGTGGTTTTCAACTCAATGTTTAAACAAAATGTTGTTTAGATTTAACGTACACCATATTTATGCAAAATAATATGAAAGTATAAATTAGAAAATTGTGAATTAATTTATTTTATATTTCAGTTTATAAATGAAATATGCCAGAAAATTGTAGTAAATAAACCAAGAAACAATTATTAATTATTACGAGTATATACTCGTATAACAACATCAATTGATCTTATAACTTGACCTGTAATTGACAATAAACACATTCTATATAAAATATCATTAACACAATCAAAATGTGTAATAAATATTTAAATTTTTATAACATGTTTTTTAACTTGAAATTATTATTGATTGTGAATAGAAATAAGTGGAAAAGGAAGTGTTGTATCATTGAAATGTTTGCAACCTCTGTTTGCTGACATTTTTTCTTTATGGAATGTCTTCAATACCGCCGTCTGTAACATCTCCATTCATCTTACTATATGTCATGTAGTTATACATTGCGTTCGGCTAACATAATTTGTTTTACCATCACTGATTGAAATGACGAGTTATAGTACGCAGGACCTTCATTTAAATTGACCTCATAATTTGACGCATATCGGTCTAATGTGTGTTTTATAGTTTTGAACTTTGCTGTCTACGAACAGGAAGTTTTGTATTTGCCGAACTTTTATTATTTTGTTATTACTATTGACGTTACGTCAAAATTGTATAAATAGCAAAATGTTGTTTTATGACACAATTTATAATTATTATGATTATATTAATCAACAGAAAAGGTGCTAAATTATTTGCCTGACAAAGTGATAGAAATTGTATACGTTCAATATTAAACATAAGTTTATTTTTGTTAAATTCAAATTTATTTTTAAAAAGCGTGTCTACTTATTATTCATATATGTGACCTGACCTACCGTATAAACGGCGACCCAATATACAATAATTTTTAAAAGCAAAACAACATAAATGTTACACCATTTTATTACAAAATAATTCAAAATTCAATATTAATGTATTTTTGAAAAAATAAATTAATTTAATTTTTAAATGGAATGTAATGAATTGGTTATAATTTTTTTTTTTTTTTAATTGATTCGACTGACTGTGTTGTTGCATAAGAAGATTTAAATATTTTAATGTACATTTTTGTAAAGATTTTAATTTATAGTGAACTTAATTCTATAAAAATTGTCTTTCCATAAAATCTTGAATGGAAAGTTATGATATTTTTAAATTATTGGACAAGGAAATTTTATAAATGGTGTGTTAAGAATTGCAAGTATTAGTACATAATCCAAATTAGTTACGTCAAATTTGAGATACAATGAAAATGTCTATAGATTTCGTCATTTAATGTCTTCATATGTCATTTGACAATGTTGGAGTGAAAAGTGTCTATAGATTTTAATTATTACGAAATTGGGCAGTGAACAGACTCTTGAGGTGAAATTATGTGATATTATGTTGTATGTCACATTATTACAACATTATTTTTATAAATCGCCCTATTTTGGTAACCGAATTATGGTAATTATATATAATCATCCGTAATTAACCTTGCAAAAAATTGATTAATAATTTTTTTAAATTACTGCCAACGCTGCTTCATAAATTTTTTAGCAAAAATTAAAATTTTTACCTTATTGTTGTTGCTTTTTAAAAACAAAAACAAACACGCATTTTGTTATAAGCTTGTTACATAAATGGCTGTATGGCCATCCTTTTAAAAGCTATTACTATGGCATAATAATTATTTTACTATGCCATAATTCATTAATTTTTTTAATTTTTGTTAGTTAACAAAATTAATTAAAACGTACTAAAATTGGCAAAATGAATGATAAATTCATTAATTTGCCTAATTTTGCTAAAAATTTATTATTCCGTCCATAAACAATCTCTCCATAAATGTACGACTATATAATTAATATTTGTGTGGTGAATAAAAAAAATTAATTTATGGCCATTTCGATTTCTTTGTTAAAAATGATATTAAAATTAAAATTTGCATAAAACTATACCATAATAAAAATTGGAGTCGTAAAATAACTACTTCGCAAAATATTTAGGAACAAAAAAAAAAATTATTTGGTTATGTTTAATACCAAATATTACAATATTTTAATTATTTATTTTTCTAGTCATTTCGATTATGATTTGTAAATGGTAATTTATTGTTTTTTCTTGTGAAGGTCCTTACTTTTATTTATGGTCAGTATTAATAGAATCCTGTTTTGAAATCTGGACTCATTATATTGACATAATTTTAATTTACACAATTCTTGTCTCTAAATCTGGCGCATATCTATACCGTTATGATAATAGTATTTTCAAGTTGAATAATATTTTTTTTTTACGCTAAATTAATTCGGTGCTACTAATTTAGTTTAGACGTGAGCGATCTGATATATTTCCTGTATTTAATTGAAGTATTTTTTTATTGGTCCAATGAAATTTCCATTTCTGTCAGTCGTGTACACAATTTGACGTAAATTTTTTTTCCAGCAAATCATATCTTCATGTTTGGCAACAGAAAAAAATTGCTATGTACCTAATGTGATGTGGATAGGGAAGATATTCATAATGTAATTAGTATAAGTTTGACTATGGTGACAGATTTAAGAACTGTGATATATTGTCATTTTGAAATAACAGTACTTTTTTCTTTGTCGTTGATTTTTCTTAATTTTCATATTCAAACGCTTTTGTAAATATATTTAATATATGAAATACGTCATGGGACATCATAACCAACCCCGCAGTACCATTTAATGTCTGGTGTGACATTTGTTGAATAATTGTTTTCCTTAGATGTTTCACTGTCAATTCAAAGTAATAGGGTACTCATGGCTTGGGTTTACGCTTCGTAAGCATAAGAATCTTTAAACCAATTTTTGATTTACCGTAGTATATCCAATCCATATCCATTTTACAACTGCACCAATGGTATTCAGAAACTATATATCAGAACCTTATTAACTGCCACAAATAGCGTTTTCATCACCGTACACGAAAATTTGTAATGCAAAATGTTTTAGTTGAAAGTTAAATGGGTATGCGGATAAAATGTTTGATTTCTTGCAATCATCTACCAAATAAAATAATGACGTATTTGTCGCATACATTGATTATTAATATAAATTCGTTCGGATTTAATTCTTTATTTTGACACATAAATGACCAATATATTTCCTATGCAACATAAATGTTAAGATGAATAATTCCGAAATGGCTACATTCACTCTTTGGATGTCTTTTTTAAAATTGATTTTCGAAATTAAAAATATTTTATTCATACGCACGAGTACTTCGCAATGCAGCTAATTCACATGTAACATAATTTCTTTGATTTCACAATTTCACATTGAGACTTACATTATATCACTTTTCCCTTTGACAGAAAATGAATTGTTAAACACGTATGAATCCTTTTCCCTAGTTTTAATTAACATTGGTTTACACCACTTAGCCTGTGTACTAATATATGGGAATGGGATATAAATATATTTGAGGTTCATATTTTAAATTTATATTAGGTTAATATTTAAACATAATGTTTATTCCTTTTGATTTTTATGATTTTAGTAGTATTTCGAATTTCTTTTAATTAGTAATTACTTGTATATTATAAGTTTAATAAGTGTTTAACAAATTTTTATTCATTCTTTTTCAGGTAAGCAAGAATAATTTTATGGAAAATAATTAGCATATTTGACTATCACATTTGGTGAGTATTGAAAATTCATTCCAAATTATAATGTGCGTAATGTGTAAACCTTTTAGTCTCATTGCATGTGTGTTCCAATTTGCCGTATTTTATCGAATTGGGGACTATAATACTTAATGCATCTGATCTATATCATACTACTGATAGCGATATTAATAGAATACATTCCATTTTGAATTTATCGAAATATTTACCTTTAATATAATAAATGCGTCAACGTTTTCCAAATTCAATATTAATTCTTTTTGAAGGGCACTTTTTGATTCCACATTCCCCTAACCGAATAATGTCCCATATACTTTAATTTTTTCATGCTAACTAATGTTTGATCCATTGATAACATCGGTATTTGAGTTAGTCATTTATGCTTAAGGGAGATTAGTAACCCTGCCTCACTTAAACTATTATTCGACGAAAAATATCACACTTCAATGACACTGCATATGTGAACTACGAATCTTAGGTCTACGTAAAAGCAAAACAACATAAGTGATCATGCGGGATCACACTTGTTGTATGAACTATTTTCATTTACATAAAACAATGACAGTGTACATGATTAGAGTGCAGTGCTCTATCACTCTCTTTGATTGATGTTCATAAAAATAAACACTGTAGACCTTTCAAAAGATGCAGTGATCTCAATTCCCATAACAATATCAAGATTTTAATATGTTTAATTAAGCATAAAAAAAAAATTATATATTTTCTTAAATCATTAAAAGCTATACCGCATTACTAACATAATTAGAATATTATTATATAATCAATGCAATATGTACACAATTATATTAATTATGCGGATAGAGAAAATGTCGGCAATATTTGCAATCACTTTGTGCAATATTATTGTAATATTATTGCATATATTGCAATAGTTTGATTGTTACGAACACACATTTTCATCATCAATTCATTTATTTCATTAGAAATTAATCAAATTTGATTTATTGGTCATTATCAGAATATTTGATTTGATTGCTTTAGCTATAGTGACATGTAATTGATAAGCTTGTCATAAACAATCTATTCTTGAATTTGTTTTCCAAGTATTTTGATTAAAATCACTTAATTACTTTAATTTAAAAATTTAGTAAAATTTTAAAATGTGTAAAATTATTGCTAATTTGATAGGTGATGGCCATTGCAATGCCATTACAAAAGTAATAGCCTATTTTCATTTCGATAATAATTGAACATAAAATTGACAATGGAACTCACACAACTAATTCTAAATGCCAGATGTCAAAGTTATAATAAGCGAGTGTCAAATTAAACAATTTTAGATGAGTATAATATGTACACCGATTTTGGAGGCCAACAAACCATATGTCAGTGAATGTATATACACCTCTGGCATCGAAAGAAAAATAGATTAACAAATGTGACATTTGATTTAACCGCAAATTTTGTGACATCATCTACAATACAACTTTTGATACTTTTTCTAAATTCCACTGTAAAACAGGGATTTATATACTATCACCACTACTATTTTGTTCCTAGTCGACTTGAATTGAGTTAGGATAAAGCTAATTACGGAACTTCTATCGCAAATTAAGTCAAACATGACAGGTGCAATTAGAACGACTTGTGTCGATTTAAAGATTGATGTTTCAATGCTGAAAATAATGAAAATTGGTACGTAAAATTAGTGTATACAACTTATAGTTGATGGTTGCTCTTAAAAAACAATTGTCAATTTGAAGATATTTTTATGAAAAATTCAGAAGTCATTAACCCTTTATTTTACGCTTATATTATCATTAATAATTAATCTTTAAATAATTATTTATTTTAAAAATATTTTCTTTGTAGTATTATAATCGAGTCGTGCAATGTCCATTTAAAGTTTTATTGCATGTTTTTAATAAATTTTATAGATGGTTACGACTTAACGAATTCAAAGTTTGAATATCAGTAAAGGCAAAGTACATGAATTTGTCTTATACTCGCGTATAGTACACAAACATATGAATAAATGTAAAATTTAATACTTTATTTAAATTGTCTTGACATATAATGTCTTCACGATTCACAATATCTTTTTATGGATTTGAGAAAGCCAGCCAAAGTTCTAACGGTATCAAAATAATTATAGTTTTAGGGCACATAATTATGCTGTTGCATATTATCATTGGAAATTACCATAAATTAGTATACTACAAGTATATACAATAGAAAAGTAATAAGTTTAACTAAACCGTACGGTTTATTTGATAGTTCGATTTAGAGCCCCCATTTTTTTAAAATTTATAGTACATTAATTTATTTGAAATTAGTGGCAGTAGATACACACACACACACAGGTATGCACCCGAAATATGAAATATTTTCAACATCAATAATCCACGTCTTCTTGCACAATTTTCACCACCGTTTGATGCATGGCCATTACATAGTAGCTTAGAATTGTGTAATTGCTGTACTGATGATATTAGTTCGAAACTAGAGTTAAACATCTTGCACCGGTGCTTTCAATAAGAAATTGACTAATTATCATGGGATATCTGCATTAATTTAAGGATTTTAAATGTAATCCAGACGGCTGGTTGACAATCGATATACATGATAATACAATGCCATATTATTCAAAATTATTTCCAAATCCGGTCAGTTAAGCATCAAATTAAATTTATAATAAAATTAATGATAATTTGCATTAAACATAATTTTGTCTTATTTGACATTGTATTTTACAAGATGTGCTCAATAAATTTTAGGTTAGTTTAACTTTTGATCGGAGTTGTACCCTTAACTGATAATACTACGACTTTCGTTTCTGGTACTGGTCAGAAATTCACGGAAACATAAGTTATGAATTAGTTCTTATTCTAGGAACATATTGCAAAATTTCCTCATTCTTATTATTGTGGGTGTCACGTATGCGTCCACCAAGTGCCATTCTTTGTCTTCTTCACATTTCCTACATGTTGCCATTTTTGAAGGAATGACTACCACTTAATGCACAAAATTACTTTTTATTGCCTCATAATTTATAGCAGTTAATTTAATATAAACCGGATTACTGGATAGGAGGAGGTAAGTGATTGCGAAGATACTCGTGAACGTTTTTTTAAAATTTTTGACGACTATTTAATAAATTTCATGAAACACTTCTTATGCGCTATACTAATGTACCCCTGAATTTGTGTCTGTACGATCATAAAAAATTTCGACAAAACGCGTGTGTGACGATTGAACTAGTCAAGTATTTAGTGAAAATACCTGAAGAGCGGGCATGCTAATGACGATCTGAATAGAGCAAATTAAGCACGTGATCATTCCAGAGAAATCGATTTTTAAGACGTCACGAAGTCGCAAGAATAACAAAATCTGAGGAATTACAGAGCGAATTACAAGCAAATTGAATTACAGAGTTAGATACATCTAAATTTTGTATTAGATGCACTGAATTTTTCTAAATTACATTGTACCCATTGCACGATTAGTTGTAAATTGTTATTGATGATTATAATGAACTTTTCTTGAAAATATACAAAGAATACAGAGTGTTGTCATCAGCATACCTGTGAATAATATTAAAGGTTAATGAAAGAAGATCGTTTATAAAAATTACCACATCTAGTGGAAATAGGTATAAAGTAAGTTTCATATTACATACTAGGTAAAAAGCTATACCATCCAGAGTGACCGAACCGAATTGAGTGCTCCATCAAAAAATCAGATTTCCACGCGCTCTTAAATTATTAAAAATACCGTATGAGTTTATACAGTATAGTGCACCATGTCAAACTCGATATAACCTTAGACACGATTCACAATATCTTTTTATGGATTTGACAAAGCCAGCCAAAGTTCTAACGGTATCAAAATAATTATAGTTTTAGGGCACATGTCAAACTCGATATAACCTTAGACATATCAAATGCAAGGACATTCGCTTGTGTGACATGTGAATGCATCTACCCCAGATTTCTATTACATATGCCATCATACCCTTAATTGATTTTTTGGTTCGAAAGACGTATTTCCGATCATTAATTAAATTGTGAGACTTCAAATAAGAATTTTATAGTTTAGAATTTGTTTCCCAAAACTGAGATGGTATAGAAGTTATGGTAATCGGTCTGTAGTTGGAAAGGTCAGATTTACAGCCTTGTTTTGGAATTCGTTAGACGTTGGCTATCTTCCAAGCGACAAAAGATTTACCAGAGTTTAGAGGCCGGCCATATGTACCGCAGAGAAAAAGAGTAATACTTGTGCTGAGTGCATCATATCTTCTTCCATTTATGTTGGAAACTGGTCAAATTGCAGAGAAATGTTGCAAAATGACAGCAATTATATGAAATTACACATGCGAGTATATGCGGAATTTTATTTTAATTTTTAATTTTTTTAATTTGTTTTAAAAAAAATTATTAGAAAACGTGTTACAATTAAAATTATATTTAAAACCTTGAGGGATATTTGACTATATAATCGTAACATTAAAAAAAATAATATATGTATATATATATATACATAGTTGAACATAAGTAGAGATGACCACCCACGTTCAAGGCATTTAATTTGGACATTGTGTACATGTGTGACTCAATAGTTTTTTTCTGTTGACATCTTAAGATCTAATTAATTCAACAAAACACCTTATCGATTTTAACAAAAATATTTTGCATATCATTAATTATAAAATAAGATTTAAATCCTAATTTATGTTGTATGGTAAGAGCATATATACGAGTTTATTTCCTCAGTATGTAGTCTCGTATTCATGAAGCATTTTTAATAAATTAACTTCATAATATTACTAAGTACTAGTACATACATACACCCGTTTATACGAAGCTAATAAGGAAAAAAATCTTATCTTTTTTCTTTCTTATAAGAGCATTTAATGTTCGATATCAGCTATTAAATAATAATAATATGATCGATGAAGGTCATTTTTAATAAGATAAGATTTTATAGAAAAACAAAACTGTGTAGCTAATCCACTGGTTGTGTACATTATAGTAGGTAATACCATTTTTAATTAGAATTTTAAGAAAAACCTAGAAGTTGTTCTAAGATTGTTGCAATTAAATATTTTGCATATATTTTATATAAATATATTTAAATGTGACACACCTAACGGTCCTTATTGTCTCGTTGTGGTGGGACAGCGATACTTATAATTTATGACCTCGAAGCAAAACCAAGTAGACGCATGCATAGCTCCTTTCCTTTTTTTTATATTATCAATTATATTCATTCTGAATTTGGATCGTTAAAACGACTGCAGAACTTTATTCTAGACGGGTTTTGGGTGATGACTATAACACAAAACATTTATTTTGCCAAAATATGTAAAATAATGGGGACGGCATAAATCTTTATGGCCGGAAATTTTTTGGTGAACTAATTAATAATTGAACATTGGAATGTTCAACGACAATATATTGATAAAATGCTTGGAAATTTTCAACGTGAATTGACGAAAATTGCGGCTCTTTGAAATTATCAATATTCACACTATTTACCACTGCTGCCGCCTTAATCGATTAAGGATATCCTTCGAAGGATTTTTTTTTTTTTTACACTCACAGCATGCATTTCTGACGAAATTCTCAATGAAACTTCTAGTACATGATCTTAGGTTAATTGTTTAAATAACATATGATCCCTAGTCAAATTAGTATTACTATGGGTCTACATTCATTTTAAAAACTATAATTAACACTATGATTTTCGAAAACTGTGTCAAATAGATGAAAATTTAAGCTGAAATATAATGTTTAGACATAGCAGCCGACTAACTTGTCCTCATCGACCGAAAATGGAAAGAAAGTTAAAGTTCTGAACATAGAGGCTCCGCCAATTTAACCGCATCACCTTAATATTATAACATACAAGGTTTTCCTTTAACTTCTTTTCAGATCAGCAAAATAAAGTTCATCCGAGAGTTCGATTGCTAACTATGACCAAAAAAGCACTCTTCGAATTTATTTTTTATTTAATGATCTGTTAATTTTTTTTCAATGCCGTCAGCGTAGTATATTCGACGATTATATTCACCTCTTGGTCTTTTAGCTCTCGTAATTAGACGAGTAAATCTGACATGTCAACTCTATAGTGAATGTTTTGCATTAAAGTCACCACTAATCCGTCCGTCCGTCTGTGCGCACGATAACTTGAGAATGCGTAGAGATATCGCTATGAAATTTTGCACGTGTCACTTT
>JANSTX010006359.1:0-20336 GCA_027564355.1 Penthetria funebris | reverse complement strand
AAATATAATAGGAACAATATAACAAAATATTGTAATCAACTCGATATAAAACTCGTAAGCGTACATTTTAAAGAATTTATATATTTAACAAAATATAAAGTTAAGAAATGAGTGCTTTTAAAGGACCCATTTTATATAAAAACTTCTTAAAAAGAAGTTCTAGATGTTAATTAAATATAAATGTATTTTTTTTTGTAATCGACATAAATACCCGTAAATTATATGATGATTATGTGTGTGATTAATTTGTTTTACTTAATAGTTAAATGTTAATTTGAAAATACTAAATGAATTATAGTTACATTACTGTCATTAATTATTTCTTCTGTCATATTGGAATCAAATTGATCATATTACAAAATTGTATGCGGCGGTTGCCAATATAAACAAATGTGTGGTTTTAACCACAACGATTTACCAATCATTTGTACTATTGATTATAAGTTGTCCGTCATCACATGCACCATTTTTGTTAGAAATTTGTATTTTACACCCAACAAATATAATTTTGTTATCTACATATTTGTAACTTTTTGAAATAGCCTACAAGTGCGAAATATTTATAGGTAAACTCGAAGATTTTCATCAAAGTCCTCTCCCAGCTTATCACATCTCATCATCATCGACCCATTCAATTGTATGTTGCACAATGAACAGTGAACCTAAGTTGAATCCTTACATAACAACACCGACACAAAATGCAACAAAATGATCAAAGGTATTGAAAATCATTGTGATAATTTATACTGTCGTAAATGCAAATGGTGACTCTCTGTTCGTTTTCATTAATCAGGGTGTTAATGTAATCCAACAAGTGTATTGGTACACTTGCTGGAACTAAACAGTTTATTGATCCTATGGGCACACAAACAATTTGGTTCCAACCATTACAGAGTTCAACAATAGTCGGCACCATCCCATAAAGTACACCATACTTGAATCCAATGAATTTTTACATATGTGTCAATTTGAAAAAAGAGAAACGTATAATTGGTTGCATCAATTATTGTTTATACTGGAAATTGTTTGACGGATCACAACATTATATATAAATGTTGAATAAAGGGAATTACAAAATAGTTGATATCTCGTACCTAGAATTTTCGCTTAAATTAGTGAATGCTACTATCATATGACTTATTTTAATCAGTAAGGATTAAAAAAATATGCATGGTAGGTACGCTAGGAAATTATTTGATCAAGTTAACATTTTCATATATTTTTAATTATAATAACGATTATTCGTTCAAGACGATATACATGAACGATCTCAAATACAATACTCCCTTGAAACTTTGTTACCAGTCTGTATGTATTATACACCCAATTTTATCTAGGAGTAAAAAGTTTGTATGGGAAGTACTTGAAGGAGTACTCCAATTTTCCTCATCTTAGAACTTAGGCTCAGAAATCAGATAAAAGTAACACATACATAATTTCATCGAGATATGTCAATGCAATCTCAAGTTATCGTGCGCAATATAGATGGGAGGTACTCCAAGGAGTAATCCTATTAAGCTTATACTCCCACACACTCATTCAATTATAATATCAGTTATATATGTAAAATTTGAAGTCTGTATGTATTATACAAACAAGTTTAATCTAAAAGGAGTAAAAAGTTTGTATGGGAGCTGCTTGATTTTCACCATCTTCGAACTTAGGCTCAGATAAAAATAACATGTGCAAAATTTCATAGCGATATTTCAGAGCATTCTCAAGTAATCGTGCGCACAGACGGACGGACGGACATGCTTAAATCAAATTTGTTTTCAAATTTTTTGACGTTTATTTCTTGGCGTTACGTAAACGGAATCATATACAATAGACCCTTGGAACTTTGAACCACATTGGATTTAACATGCATCGGGAAATTTTATGCAACATTTCATTTTCATTTTGTTGAAAATAGTTGCCTAATTTTCTTCCAATTCTAGTCCCTCGCGAATAACTTTTGCTGTGAATACGTTCGGTTCGTATTCATCAACATCAGCTTCAACATCACTTTCATTTGTATTGACAATGTCTACTAAATCATCGCCAATTAATTCTTGGACTACCATTATACCAATAATATCTGCCTCAGGGAAATCTTCGAAATCTTCTCCACCCAATGTATGATCCAATTCAATTATCTGAAAATATTCTTGCCCTAAAAGTATTCGAGTTTCATCTTCAACTATATCAGGCCAAAGTCCCTATCATGCGTGTTGAGTTTTTAATCTCTGCATATGATACACCTATTTGCTTAACTCAATCTAATATTGTAAATCTTTTCCAGGCATCAATAACTGAAAAAAGATCCATAATTTTCAAATTGATCTAAAATATGCCCTTTAGTAGGCGTTTATTGTATAATGCTTTGAAAGTCGAAATTTTTCCTTGGTCTTATGGTTGAAACCGAGAAGTTGTATTTTTGGGTGGAAAGCCGATTTCAATATTTTCATGCTGCAAATCTTTAGAATGACCTGGAGCTACCTTAAACGACAATCCTTTTTAATTAGATACTTTTTACGTCTGGTACGAATGAATGTTTGTTTTGATTTATTAATTACTAATGTCTTTATAATGTAAACAGGAGTGATGCTACAAAAAAGAATCGTTAGACGATCCTTTTCTATTTTATGACTGCTAGGTGCTTTAATATGTTTAGCTAAATAGTTTCTTTCAGATATTTTTTCCAAAATAATCCCGACTCGTTTGCTGACTGACTGACAAGACAGAATGTTTCCGTTTTCTGTTATGTTCAAATTAAGTGTTTTTTTGACAACATATCAAATGCAATTTATCAGAAAAATGAATTAAAATTACATAGAAATGTGTGACATAAAAAGTCAAAATTTATCTTTTGAGAGCTTTTTTTTTTTTTGAACATTTTAATTTTAAAAACCGTGTAAAAGCGAAAACGTATAAAACGAGTGCCGTGTAAATCGAGGAATAAGTGTAATTGAATTTTACCAAATGGAAAATATACGATCAATAAATAATTATACAGTTATACATTTGAATAATTTAGTAGTGTGGTGCATAAATCCCCAGCTACCTAGATTAATATTGAGATGATGTTTCAATCTGTTGTCAAACGACAAATTAACATTATCTTTTTAGCCGATTACACGCCCTATTACTGACATGTATTGTGATCGAGTTACTGGTGACACCACGTTTAGGTAAAGATAGGATTTGTAACCTCGATGATAGTCGACCACTTTATTTGCTACCGAAGTGACATCTTTACCTCCACGTAATGTCATCCCTAGTAGAAATTCTACGTTGAAAACTGGTTATATAATGGTTATACAACTTTTTTATTTAACGGTTAAGGTATGAAAGCGTTGATATTACGTTTAAAACACATTGATACCACGTTGGCAGCTGGTTAATGCCACGGTTTTTTATAACTTTGTTATAAATTCTGCTACTATAACGTGATTTCGAGACGATACTGCAACGTTCTTATTAACGTTTTGTATCGTTTATGTTAAACGTTATTGCAATGTTTATATATAATGTATTAATACGAGATACACATTGTGTCGCGGACCACCCTGTAGATAACGGTGCGGTACATTCGAGAACGTTGACAGACCTGGGCGAACATGGTACAGGGACGATCTCCAAAACCAAAACAACAGTTCACCCAACATTCGACGACAGGGCTCAACTCGAGAGAACGGCATTGCGCTTCGCCAGGGGCAACGAGTCTCACCACCGGCCAGCGCAAATGCTAAAAATGCCGTTCACTAGGAACAATCCTTCGGCCTGGTTCAAGTTGCTCGAACGCAAGTTCCGCAACTTGGGCCTGGCCGACGAAGAGTCGATGTTCTAGCATGCGACGAGCATGCTCACACCGACCGAGTTGGAGGCCGTTATCGGCGAAATCGGGAGTGACGACGACGTCACACCTTACACCACACTTAAACTGGCATTATTGCGTCACTACGGTGACACAAATGCCAATGTCATGGAAATGATTTTCCATGGCATGCAATTGGGAGATGGACGTCCATCCCAATTGCTCCACCGAAAGAAGGAAGCGGCTAAGGGCAATTTGCTGGAGCCGGCCGTAAAAACGCTATGGCTGCAGAAACTGCCCGAGGCCATGCGAACGGTCCTCGCTAGTGTCGAGGTTCCATTAGACAGCCTCGGCATTACCGCGGACCGTTGCCATGAATGGGGTCCACGGTTCCCAGCTGCATCCAGTAGAGCGATCGACGCGGTAAGTAGGTCTGTGACGACGCCGTCACAGGCCATTGCTGCCATCAACCGCTGCCTCGACAACATCGAGCGAACGTTGTCGAGAGCTATGTCAACCGACATGGCCCGACGCACGGTACGGTTCGACAATCGAGCCGTCTCGCGTCCACGACGGGACGACCCATCGCGATCGAGTTCCGATCATCAACAACACGTCTCGGTCGCAAGTTTTGCCTCACCCTCGCCCTGAACAGTCCAGCTTCCTTAAGGGACTGTGCTATTTTCATGCGAAGCATGGTCACGACGCACAGAAGTGCAGACCGCCATGTTCCTTCGCGGGAAAAGGCGACGTTGGGTCAAAAAACTCAATGGCCCGACCGAGTTGGCGTTCACCGACTCGATTCTCCACGACTTGAGTCGCCTCTTCATCGTTGACCCTTTGACAAACACGCGCTTCCTGATCGATACCGGTGCTGACGTCTCAGTACTACCAGCGTATCGATCAGAAAAGCAACGGTTTGAAACTCGAACACGAGTTCGCCTGAAACCAAAAAACAAAGCGACCACTATACGACACGTAGTGGTAGAAGGTCGAAGCGTCCAAACCGATGAACGAAGTTGACGAAACTTCAGGTCATCTGTCAACAGCGCCTGTACACGAGTACATGGCAACAGCACACGAGTGCAAAGTGGCAAGGTACACGAGTACCGAGCATTCGGCCACTTAAACACTGCCACCAAGCGATGACGTTACGTAATGTCACATCGAGTAGACCCGTGGTCTACTCTGGCAGGGGAGTGTGTCGCGGACCACCCTGTATATAACGGTGCGGTACATTTGAGAACGTTGACAGACTACCAACTTGGACTTAACAAATACAAAAACACACAACAAAAATCAGTACGTACTCGACAGCCGCCGAATAACAAAATAAAAATCGATAATCAAATAAGTTAAAATAAAGTCAAATCAACATGACATGTATTGTGATCGAGTTATCATTATGATATTTCCTTATAAATTATTTCCTATTGATCCGTGTCCCCTCAGGAGGTAAATATAGGTTGAGCAACCTCAGGATCTTAGTCGGTCACTCTATTCATCAACATATAAACTAAATATAATTTTATTCAATACATTAATTTATTTACTACTTTCATTTAATTTATTTACAATAATATTATATATTATAGGTATGGTGTGGGTGTGTTTGTGTGTACTTGTTTCTATAAATAATTAAATTAATTTAAACAATATTCGTAATAATTAAAAATAAATTTATCTACAATTATATATATAATTAAATAAATTTCAAAACTCAGGAAATTAACACTGTGAATTATTTAAATGAAAAGGTTCACGAAAACTACGTTCTAAATTTCGTAACCTCTCCTCTAAATCATTTACAGATGTCCTTTTATTTGAAAATCTTTCTCTTTGGTCGAGTTGTGCAGGCTGTGGTAAACTATGTACAAGATCATCACGAAAACCTATAAAATTATAATAAAATAAATACAAATTAAAACACAATTTAAAATTATTATGTATAATTAATGAAGCAGATTAATTTCATCCTTTGTTGTATAAAATTATCATAACAAAAACTAGAAGGTGATTAGATAAGGATTATTGTGACGCATCATGAGTAGTAAGTAAAAGCGGTGATCTTGGCTTGCGTGGGTCCCCTATAAATGAATCGGTTATTGGTACCATGTTAAAGTAGTGATTACAGCTCGCGAGGGTTTATTCATGTAGTGCATTTTTAACAATTGTACAAAATGGGGTAGGTTCAGGAATCAATAGAGTCTGAAAAATGTATGGGTGTTCGAAAATGCATATTCGTGATTTTGGTTAATATTGTAGACATACATAAAAGGTTAGTAAACCATTATTGTTATATAATTTACCGGCCTATATAAATATTCATTCTTTTATACTATGATTAATAGATTCACTAAATCCGAAAGGAGCTCTACCACAGCATTTAATAATATACCTATCAGAATCTCTGAGTTTTTCTAAGAATTTTAAGACTTGTCTTACCAGTATTCTGTCTATTATTTTGTTGGTATGCTACACGGTATATTTTATGATTACTGATATGTTTATATTCACCCCGTACACTCCGTTTTTTATTCGATATTGAATATCTTCATACATTTTGCTGCTTGTTAAAATAAGAGATCTATCTATAGTATTTACATTTTTTGGTAACTGCAGTTCAAATATGTTCGTGCTTAGCAAAAGAATTTTCATGTTTTCTATGTTACTGTAGGCCTCCAATACCGAACTTTACAATTACCTGTTCAATTTGACTCTTTGAACAGAAATCAATTATTTTTTCCAACATCATCGATTTTTAGCTCAACACACTACAATGTTATACCAATCTTTTAATTTCAAGTACGGGAAGTGTAAAAAGTCGCTCGGCAAAAAATCTGGAGAATACAGTGGATTAGCATTTTATAAAGTATTTTGCGTAGTTTGATCATGGCAGTTGTCAATTGAGCTGGTGAATTATTTTGATGAAAAGCACTTTTTTTTGTTAAATAAGGTCGTAGTTTCCTAATTTCTTCATTCGAATGGTCTGGTAATGACAAATAATATTCATCGGTTATTGTTTTACCTTTTTTTTAAAATAATTAATAAATATTTCACCCCCATGTGTATCCCAGATAACCTTTACTGTCGATGGAATCGTCTTCGCCTTCTGTGATGGTTTTTCAACACGTCATATTTCATCAAGAGTAATAAATCGATATAAAAATTCTTTTGAATTCCATGTTTACAGTTCCAAACAACATTAAGAAGTAGTCATACGATGCGTTTTTGATCGATTGTAAATAAACAAATGTTCTGAATTTGACAGATAGCATTTTCCTCAAGCCAATTTTGCATGTGACCTTTAAAAGAATTTTCGATGTGAAAAATGATATCGTAGATTTGTACATTCATTATTAACTCCTATTTATAAGAAATGAAATATAGTTCAGGAACAGTTAGAGATCTTAATCCATGCCAATCGAGATCTCCATCTTATAAAATGCAGTCTTAAGATGTATGAATTCCATGTTGATGTTTTTCTTATTATACCTGTATTTTTCAAATGGCTTTGACGAATCCTGGTTTTCTAAAATCATAATTAGATAACAGTGGCTACTATCTAGTATCCAAAAGTATTTCCCATGATTAAGTATCACATCGATTATGTTCTTAATTATTAAATTTGCCGATCTTTGAAAACCAATTTCACCCATATATCAAAGTGCGTTCATAAACAAATTTGCAATTTCATTTTAGGTAAATAACTAAAAAAAAGAATCTTCTAGTATCATCAAAGTGAATCCATATTAACATATATAAGGCCAATAATATTACACAGAAAGTGCAAAATATGGGTATGGACAATAGCATTATGTGATGTTTTATTATGTTATGTACTAAATTATTTAATATGTATGTTTGAATTATACTCGTTCAGTAACCTTTGTTCATTTGAATCAAATTAATGATCATATTGCCATCCAATTTTGGACGCTGTACAATCTTAACTTATATGTTGATATAAACTATGCACATCAGTTTATCATCATTATCTTAAAGTTAACATGTGCATGACATGAGTGAATATGGCGGCACTATGATGATATATTGTCGTTTCTAATAAACATATTACATCAAATGTGTACTCAAATAACTATAATTGAAATTACCATCTGCAAATTAGAGTGATCCATAAATCCCCATCAATAGTTGAGATGTTATCTACGACAAATACCACCTACGTTCGTAGTTATAGAAGAGGCACGCATGTTTTTAGTGATCATTATGTGATTACGGCAAAAATAAAATTAAAACTTATAGCAGACGTGGGACAACCTAGAGCTGTATTTGCTAAACTTCTAGATGAGAAAGTGTGATATTGTTTCACAAGCGAGACTGGAACACATTCGCTGTCGCGTTGATACAAAGTCCGTGAGAACATTCTAGGTATCATTAGTTATGAAAGGTAGGAATGGATTAGTTCTCACTAATACGTGGAATTTAATATTGAAGAGGAAAAACATCAAACTTGCAATGCGATGGACCAACAGAATATGCGGACACAATATGGTCATTTGGAGAAAGAGGTTGATAAAATTGCAAGGCGGAATAATTGCACTTGTTTATAATAGAAATTGGAACGAGTTGTGGAATGTTGTGCAACACATGAAAATTGGTATGTCTATGTAATTTTCACTTGCGGTCAATGGTAAAAAATAGACGAAGTGCAAGACTTCCAACATTTATAAAGCAGTGGTGATGAAATAGGTGCAAGGGTTCCCATACATAAGACTTGGAAAATGTTTGGTATGCTTTAAAACTATATTTTTTTGATACCATTATTCTACATTTTAAAGTTTTAATAAGTAGAAAATGTTAGAGACATCTACATCTTGCGAAATTAAAAAATATGAGTTGTTGACGATAATGCTCATCCAACAATATTCCGACTGACAGGATTGCTATTAAAATTAATTATGTATGAGAACCTTAAATATATATTGTTAGATGGCCAGTTGAAAGAGCAATTGATTTTCTTGGCTCCAGACGAACCGCGAAAAGTAAGCACTTAATGGTTGTATTTGATTATTTTACTAAATGGTCAGAAATCATAACGACTAAGGCAATGAAATTGTCGAAACAATGTTAGAAGTGTTGGTGTGAAAACAATACGCGCGAGTACGATCACAAACTGAATTTGATTATAAAATTGTGAGCCTTATTTAGAGGAAGCACCGAATTACATGTGAGAATGGTACATTTTTAGATGCCTCGTATGTAATAGCAAAATATTCAGCAAAGAAATATTTCTGAAGACCGTTGCTACAGATCGCTATTATAGGCATAGTTTCATGGGTCTACTTTTGAATCGATTTTGGGAATAAGGTTTATATAAAGATAATTTGTAAAGCGTTTAGCATACTGAAATTGTATTACTATGTTGTTAATAAGTAATGTCTATTTTCAATAAGTAAAAGAGTGTTTCATTTTAATTAAATAAAACATCTATGAGATATTAAAATGTGCATAATAAATTGCTTTATCGTTTTACAGCTCAACCAAGACTTTTAACTTATTATAATAGCAATTATATATATTTCCTGTACTACCAAAAATGCATTGAAAACAATAAATTACCTGAAAAGGAGTGCCTTAATCCTCGAGAATCTGTAGCTGCTGGATTTTTTGTAATCATTCTTCGAAATTCTTGTCCCTTTTGTAGTGAGGTATGTCTTGAAACTTTAACATTTTTTAATGAATCATCATAACTACCATCGCTGTGAATAAAAACAATAACTTAATTTTTTTGTTATTAAACAACGAGAAAAGTCAAATTTACAAATTAACACATAAATAAATCATAGCATTAATTTCCTTTTATGATATTTTATAATGTAAATTTTTAGAGATAAGCATCCCTAAACAAAACTAAGGGTGGGGAAGGCTTCATGGTTTAAACTTTATTATAACACTGATGGTCTTTAAACTATGTGGCAATAATTTTTGACAGATAGATAAAATAAAAGAATTGGGTCTATAGATAAAAAACACGATCACATAATGTGTTTAAATCTTGGAACTATCATCAATGAGCATTACAGGGACCTTCATTAAATGAAACCAGTCTCGTTAAAAGTGATCTAAATAGATAAAAGAACCAAATATTAAGGAGAAGATGTCTGCAACTGCCGTCCGGTAATTAATAAGGATTTTGAATGTTGTACTGTTTAAAAGGATCATACGCAGAACTTACATATTGCCGGGATGAGAATATTGAAATGGTCAACCGGAGGAACACTTCAATGTTCAACAAAATTAAACACTACCAAATTTGTGGCAATTTAAAAGCTATAACTGTCACCAATATAATAATCCATTAAGCACTAGCCTCGACGACCGGATTTCAGTCAAGTGCGACGTACAAATTTTAATTAGTTTCGTCTTTGAAACATTGATCTTTAAACCGACAAGTGAGCTGTATTTCACAAGTCGTTACTCTCATATTCGACTCAGTTTGTAATAGCATACAAATGTTGTCAGCGAAGTCGAGATCTTTAAGTCAACTAGTTAGAACTTATCTGATACCATGCGGTTCAGAGTTTACTTTGAACGTAACCCAGTACAAGATAAGCAGGTGACAGTATACATTTCTGTTTTACTCTCGAATGTACATCAAATCAAGATATAGACCGTAGATCACATTGATCAGTTAATACGGTATTTCATACCTTTATAGAATTGTCCACATCGTACTGCTAAACAATGTTCCTAAATGTGTTGCTATGGTATGTATTAGACCTATCAGGCTTGAGAGCTGCCTGTTTTTTCAGAATACTTGGTTACAAATTGAACTGACCCTGCCGTGTACGAAAATAACTGTTTATTTATTGTGTTCAGCAAGTTGATACCACGCCAGTTCTCGCACATACTCAATGAGGTAATTTAATTATTAATCACTCTTCCACATTGTTGAATATTATGAGAAAATCACATTTCAATAATAATGGTATGATGCAATGCCATCAAGTACACTTTCAACATTTTTGGTGATATGTTATTGGCACTGGTCACGATACTTTAGGTGTTTTAATGCGGGTTTTGATTTGACCACCATCTGGAGAAGAATCTATGAATCGTTTTGTAGCCAGTTTTCGGTAAGTTTTCCTCATGTGGTTTGAATTTGCAGCATGTTATGCCCGAGCTGCAGTACTTTCAAAAAAGATACGCCTATGCCGCCGTGCATTTTTACCAACCTCTGTGTCCAGTTGATTATATTGTGATGGTCCATCGCATTGCTGTCGTTAATCGCACACTTGATGTTTCTAGTCCTCATTATTCCAAGTATCATCAGTCATTCATTCCTTCCTTTCATAACATAATGAAACCCAAAACATTTTCACCGACTTGTCTCAATGTGTCTGCGACTGTGTTCCAGTCTCGTCAAAAGCCGTCACAATCGATTCGCCAAATAGCCTGAGACCCGTTGACTTAACACTTCATTATGAAGTTTAGCAATGTTTATACGTCCAGCAGTTCTAAGTTGTGTATTTATGCTTGCTATAAGTTTAAATTTCATTTGTTCAATAATCAAGTAATGGTCACTTAAAAATATCAGCGCCTCTATAGCTACGAACTTCTAACAAAGAATTTTTTAATCTTTTACTGGTTATGTGATCGATTTGGTACTAATAGTTATATGATATATTTCTGCCCGTCCAGTGAAATTCAAGTTTAATTCAAGTTATAGAACCACTAGTCAAAAGGTTATGATTATTACACATTTCTGCAAAAAGTTCTGCACTGTTGTTCATATCATATACTCATTAGCGTCACCCTTGGCCATGCAAATGGCAATATCGGATCTCTTACTCTCAACAATGCAGTGTGTGAAAGTTGTCTATAAAACGTCTTCTTATCATCTGCGGATGCCTGCATTTAACACTGCTAATCTTGCTGTGATTTTTCAATTTTTTTCCAGTAGACTAAACTCCGCTTTGAAGATACATTTATCATATTTCAGTCATAGAATATCAGCTTAACCAAATAATATTGAGTTTTTGTATCTCTTTAATTCTTGAGGTACCTGGTTCTAATTCGTGTCCGTTTATGTAAGTCAAAAGTCGTCGTGTTCCCGTCCTATTGCAATTAAGCAAGGAAGAAGATGAAGATTTTATAATTGTCATGTATTCCTATTTGCATTACAAAGCTTTACAAAACGAAAACATATTAGAGAAACTTGAGAAAATAAAACTAGTTAGCATACCTATCTCCTTGTCCACCATTACAATTACAAACTTGTTGTCCGTCTGGTTGATTACAATTACATTTTATTTGATTGCGATTTCTTGTTAATTGTTCTTGTTTTGCAGGTGTTAACGATCTGCCATCATCACGAATCAATCTTATTACTCGTTTGGATGATGTACCATTATCAATGTTACTATTGTATTCTCTTGTTGGTATATCTAATCCAGAATCATGCCCACTGCCCGAATTTAGTGAATTTGCTGATGTATTTACTGTTAGTGTTCTGTAATAAATACCAAAGGGGTATACAATTGTTTTTATTTTTTATTTTTATTTATTTATTTATTTCATTACTGATGATGTGGATTGTGTATTTGATTATATCGCAGGCAATCATTTTCATTATTTACTAAATTATAATTTGTTGTTAACACTGTGTGTGGTAAAGCTACATCAATATAATCTCTTGCATGTCTGTTGGTAAATAATTTAAAATTATACATTAATTTAGAGTAGAACATTACACATTTGCTTTAATAGATAACTTTACTTATCAGGATATAACTGGTGACCAGAAATTTGTAGTGGCAATATCTTTTTCAAACTTCTTGCTGATTTATTTGCTGCTCGTATTGTACTTGGTGAACCTGACATTGAATATGGTGGAAGGCCGGTTGAATTTCTTTTTCGTTCATTGCTACATATTTTAAAGAGAATAAACTAATTAATTTCAACTATTTTAAATTATATAGTAATATTAAGATGCATATTATGAAATGTGTTATGTTATTGCCATATTATTACTTAAAGAAATGTTCAAAAAACCCATAAATGTAAATAATCCAGTTTGAAATCGACGAAGAAATCTTTCATAGAAAAAAAAAACTAGTTCTTGAATTAAATTTGTCATAAATAATGCATTCGAATTCTTAGCAGAATTGAAAATAAAAGTGGTTTTACGTCGTTAGTTTTACAGTTAGTTTTACGTTTTCTACATGCAATTAAAATATGATAATTTGCTCTTATTGTTTTTTTTTTATAAACTGAAATATTTCTAGCGAAAATCAACAAAAACGAAAACAAGAAACGTTTTATTATTTTGAAATTTTTTATTTATGATTTATTTACACATATTTTTAAAGCTTTGTTTAGTTTAAATTTAATTAAAGTAACGGCCGCTAGAAGTACGGAAATGAACAATGCACGTGAATAACCACGCGCAGTTATTGTCAATAGTAAATGTTTGAGATGCAATCAAAACTTTATCGGCACCCGAAATTTTAAAGAAACGTCGTTGGTAGATTGATGATTTTTAAATGTAAAAAAAAATTAAATTAAAGTTTATGTAAATATACGTGGGTAGATTGCAAATGAAGGAAAAAAATTAAGTGTATATATTACAGTTATCACCAAAAAACGATAATATTTGTGTACATCTTGAATTCTTTAAAAGGTAACGTGCAAATTTTCAATTTGTTTTGTTTCAACAGCCATTAAAAGTAATCAATTTTAGTTCTATTTTTTACAAAGGTAAAAAGTGAATGCCAACTGTTGATTAAATATTTTTTCATATTTTATTTAATGTCCATCATACAAACGAAAGCAGAAGTTGATAAATGATTTTCGAGCTCTGTTGCGTCAATTAAAATAATTCATAAATTTCGTTAAAGCACAATATCAATACAATCACAATGTCTTCCAAAAGAGGTTACTACTGAACAAATTTTCCACAAAATCCATGATATCATGTAATGATCACATATTGAAAGTACATGAAATAGCTGATATTTTAAACATCTCATTTGAACGTGCACAACATCTTATACGAACATTTTGCAAATGGAAAAAAATTATCAGAAATATGTGGCCATTTCAAATAGAATCAATCATATAACAATATATAAGATATAAGATGTGGCCGTTTCAAATAGAATCAATCATATAATTATCCAGTCATTCATTTGAATATTTAAATAGAGTGGTGCATAAATTCTCAACTACCTAGCATGTTGTTGAGTCAACTAGCAAATACGATATTAACACAATCTTTTTAGTCTCGATCACATGCATTACGGACATGTACTGTGATCGAGTTACCAGTGACACCGCGTGGAGGTAAATATTGGTTGAGTAACCTTGATGATTGTCGACCAGTAGTTCTTTGTTATACTTTTAGCTTCATCAATCCTTCTTGAATTTGACATTCAACTCGGATATCGTCACTTCTGATTCCATCTCTGAGTGAATCGGTGAAAGTACGTAAGATGTTCAATTCTTTTGTTCTCATAAGTTGCTTAGTTCTGAACGTACTGCATATGTTGAAATGGGTCTTACGCATATTTTATAAATTTGTACTTTGCTTACTAGCAAATTGAACTTGTTTCTCCAAATGACGTTGGTATTTTATTTGTGAGCTTTAGCTTCTTCTAAAATGATTATAATATCGACAAAGAAAAATTCTTCTCCAAAAGTTGTTGAATCAATAGTTGATCTGTTTTTTCTGAAGCTATCGCAAATCTCAGTTTTTGACGTGATTTCATCGCCAATAATTTTAGTGAAGAGTTTCTGAACAGCATTTAATAAAATGATACCACGATAGTTTCACATATCGGTTTTACTGCCCTTCTTAAATTTAGGTATTGTTACACTAGTTCTCCAATATGTGAGTATCTCATTACGTTCAAGTAATTTATTGAATAGTTTAGCAATTTCAGCAATAAGGTTGTCCCCACCATATTACATACACTCATTTGAGATATCATCAAAACCGGATGAATCCTATTTTTCAATATTTTAATTGCTAGTTCAATCAGATGTTGGTTGACATAAAAATTATTATTATCTTGAACTCTGTGACTAGTAGTCTCAAATGAAACTCTTCTGTGTTAGTAAATAAATTTTGGAAATGCGTGATCCATGCCTCAACGGCTACTGATGGATTTTGGGTAAATTCTTTTACAGGTTTCATTCTATTTCTGACAAAAAATTTTTTGTCTACCATTTAAATCACGTTCCATGTCTTTACTATTACTTATTTTGGCATTAACTCAGTTTCCAATGAGTTTATACACTGTATTGTATCGGGTTATATTTTAGGTACGCCTGCCGTTTTTCCGTTGACAAAATGTTCACTTCTTCATTAACCCATGGTTTAATGTTGTGTTTTGTATTGACATTAGCTTGCCTTCGTCCATCCGCTTACACATTTAACACTACTATTAAATCTTGCTGTATTCGATCTGATATCGGTTTCCAGTCCACAAAACTAGGTTTTGCAAGGACAATTATCAATAAACCGACTCCATGACTCGGTTTTCCGAAAATCAAAAGGGTTTCACCAGGGAATATAGTCTTTTCGTCGTTTTCCTTCCATCGCATTTCGCTTGACGTAAGAATACTGTGGTTACACGTCTTCAATTCTTGAGCCACTTACACAATTCCGTCGCTTCAATAATTGTTTTAGCGTTCCAGGTTCCATATCATGTTCGCTTACGTAAGCCAGAAGACATCATCGTATTCCCATCCGATCCGAGGTAATTTTTTGACGTGCAATTAAGTTTTTCAACAGTACGAGATGCAAACACACGGCTTCCTAGTTTGGTGGAGTTGAATGTTAATTTCTAAGTAGGCGCCCAGCCGTACTCTTTGATTAGATGTTAAACTACGTTCCTGGTGACCACCATATGTAGGTATTACAGTCATTTGGTTAAGAATTCAATTCTCTGAGATTTATCCTAACGCAGACTACCCGTTATCGCTAAATGCAACCTATTTCTAATCTAACAAAACTTTTCTAGCAGCAAAGAAAATGTGAATCAGTTTCTGATGCATTTCAGTTGTTGCATGTTATACAATTTAGAATAACAACTTTAAAACATTATGTTACGAAAACCTATTTATAACGTTAAAAACATCAATGAGAGTAGCTTGTATTTGAGTTATAAAACCAAAGATGTTTCATTATCTGGGAAATTTTTTTGGGAAAATATAGGGTATTATAATTGTAATAAATAATATATAGGTGTGTGCAATTTCATTTCACGTTTTGTTAGTTGCGAAATAAGTTTCTGATATTTGTGTGCAGTTTATGACGGTAAATTATCATGAAAAATATAAAGTTATCGAATAGCAAATAATATTTTTAGGTGTGGATTGTCTAATATGACGTAATTAAACTCCACCAGCTTACTTAAGACAATTTTAAATACTCTAAAATTGACATTTGAGTAGTTTATGCTTTGGAGGCGTTATATTGGGTTATATCAAGTTGAAATTATTTTCAGTACCAGAATTTAATTGTACATTATATTAAATAACTTGAATGTTCGAGAACCATCCATCGTCTTTGGACGGGCTATCTTCTATATTTATATGAATAGAATTTCAATTTCCGACATCGATTTTGACTGCGCATTATGCAATGAATGAATTAACAATATATTTGTAGATATTTCTGTGCATTCCTACCGTTTATACCGCACGCAGACAATGCAAAATGCAGTTGTCAAACCACCTGCAAATATAATTACACCTAATATTATTGATGCTAATTCAGTTGTCTTTAATGTTGATTGATTCAATATTTGATTTTGTTGTCTTGTGTAAGAACTGTGACCTCCAAGTTTCGCTAATTCCAAAATTTGTGGTGATAATGTCAAATTTCTCATAGATAACTGAGCCAATGTACTGCAAATGACAAAAAAAAAATATAGAAATATTCATTTATTATCTTGGAAATGAAAAAAAAATTAAAGTTATTGACATAATCCTTTCTAGTAATATTTAAATTAATCAATTATATAAAAAACTATTCATTATTGAGAAAAAAAAATTAAACAATTCATTGAGATCCAAATGGTATAATACTTATACTACGGAGTACGGACCCTCACAAATTATTATGTACCAATATTTTAAACAGTAACAATTTGTGACACAATTCATCACAAATTCTCATTCAACATCATCTCGACCTGGTGATGAATGGGATGGCTAACTATGATCGAGGTAACTCAACCTATCTTTAACTCTCCACGGTGTCACTAGTAACTCGTTCACAAGTGTTTGTCGGCTGATTAAAAACATATCGTAACTACACTAGTTAGCTGGGGGCTTTTGAACTACAATTTATTTAATAGGAAGTTTTGAATAACAAATATATATATTTATATAAAAAGGGTATCACTAAAATCACGAAAGACCCAACATTAACTCAAGATTTGAATTTTGCGTCAATAAATATATATAGTACAATCGTATTGTACTCAAACTAACTATCCTATTACCAACCTATAGTTTGAAAAAGTATGAAAAAGTAAGGAATGGAGCGAGTCGTTGTCGGTGTCTGATAACGTAAAATACTTCGACTCATACTTCGTACAATGTAACAATAAAAGTAACTTAAAGTAAGTTAAAGTAGCTTTAAGTTACTCTCTGCTATTAGTGGAACGCACTGCAGGTGTATAACCTAATAATTATATAGGTTAAAATGAGATGATTATTATGATATATTTGTGTGATACTATAAGAAGGTTGATTCACACAAATTGGATACCTGTTATGGGTGCAAACGGAGTGGGTAATATGAACAATGTTCTAAAAATTTTTGCGGTAATGTGCAACAGTTATAATCTTGTGATTGATTGTACTATATTCGCGCATAAAGAATACACAAAGAAACTTGGGTTTGACTGAACGTAAAGCCAAATAGATCTCAAATCTATTAAAGCATTATGAAATGAAGAAATGGATTAAGGTTGATACGTGCAATCTACTATAATAATGAGGAGGGGAAAAATTAAAAAAAAATAATTAACAACAGCAATGTGATGAACCAAAAAAGTTATTCGTTATCATAAACTAAACGACTGTTTATGAGCTGTGGTCTCACTATTAATCAAGAAGTATAACAATATTTAAATAATAACGATCATCAAAAATATTCACACCTCTATAATTTCGGATAGATAATTTATTTTTATTTTTTACTACTACTTATGTGATCTATTTGGTGTTACCGTAAGATGAAACCTTTGATTCACAGGTACAGGATGCTAAATATATCTGTTTTACACCAATATTGAATCGTGTTGCGTATATACGATCTGATATCAGCTTTCAGGCGATAAGACTACTTTTTGTAGAGATACTTAACAATTAAGCATATATGCAGCACTCTACTAACATCTACATTACATTATATATACATCAGCAGCAATATATTTACAAACAAAAATACGTAACAGTACATCAAACTTTTTCGAAATCAAAGTTCAATTTATTTTAAGTGAAAGGCATCGCAGTCAGTCTTAAAACATTAAAAAATATTTTTTCTAACTAACCTTTGTAATTCTTCCATATCAATGATTGAATTAGAACGTGGATCAACTGCATAAATATAAACATCAGTTCTGAAATGATAAAAACATTTTTTGTTGACAATTTGCATAAAAAAATATTTATTTGGATTCACTTACGATGGTTCTAAATTATTACTTAAATGTGGCTCAATAATACGTACACGTACATCTAACTCAGTTGCTTCACTTAATGTTTCAGTTAGACTATTAATTTCCTGTTCGACATCAATTGGACGGCCAAGTAACACTAAGCGTACTTGACGGTTTTCATCCAAAATATAAACCTAATAATGAAATTGTAATAAAAAATGTGACGAGACTATAAGTCTAATAAAAAACAAACTTACGAAAACATTAACTATTGAACTTTTACCATCATCTGCTCCTTTTCGATCTGTTGCTTTAACATCGAAACCATAAACACGTTGTTTTTCATCAGACACTGAACCTAATACCCTAATATTTCCGGTCACAAAATCGATACCAAATAGACGTGATGGTTCATTTAATAATGTGTAACGAATATCGGCATTTATGCCAATATCAGCATCTATTGCTTGTACCGTCGTTACAGGGTAACCGAAATTTGCTGAATTTGGAATTACTGTAATAATTGGACGTCCATTACCGATAAATTTGGGAAAATTATCGTTTAAATCGGTTACTTTTATAACAATCTACAGGAAAAAATTTCAATAATTACTAAAATAATAAATAATATAAATGAAAATGTTCATAATATCTTTATCTTAATTAATTTAAAATATGGCATTGCTAAGTAATTCATTTATTAATAAATATGTTAGTGTTTTATTCCATATTGATACAGGCTATAGGCTCCACTTAAAAAATTTATGATAGCTAGGTAATCTTTCTAATTGTCATCTCTTAAATTGCAGTAAAGTAATCCCCATAATATTATAAGAAAGCTGATTTTTTTTTTTAAATTACAGGTACATATATATTTATATTTATATTATTCCCAATCTACCACCTACCCCCCATCCGCATGTGCATTTTCGAGCCTAAATCTAATGAAAATCGCCGCATTATGGCTACTATGTAATAAATTAAAGTAAACGGAATGTTAGAAATGGAATACCAATATCATTTGAGCCCAACATTGTTCAATATGGTTCTGATCAAAATCATACTGTAAATTAAATCTACTTGAATTAGTTATAGAATTGGTTATGCGGAAGATGTTGTTGTCATTGCAGAATATGCATTTAAACACTACACTGAAAGCGTAAATATTTATATATTACCATGAAAACAAATTTAATTGTTGTTGCCAAAGAACCAATAAAATGCAAACAATTGGGCAAGCTATGAGCTTCAGTTATTTGGGTGCGAGGATAAGCAGCTATCGAGATGTTCGCTATCAAACCAACAAGGCTACATAAATATCTGGATGCCATCGTGACGTCATTCACTTACAGAAGTAATGATATTCGAGATGGATGTCAATAGTAAGATGGACAAGAACCAAAAGGCGTTATTGAAGAGATCATGTTAAAAGAATGCCAGACAATATAATCGCAAATATTGGAAGTGAAACACGACCTATAGGAAGGCCTCCGCAGAGATGGGAAAAAAGTGGGACATCCACAACTCAAAACTAAATTATTAGCAAAACACATGAATTTTTATTTATAGATGATATTGGTCTAATAAGTGAGAGTCAAATTGAACTGGAAAACATAAACAATATGTGATCCATCATAATTATCTAGTTGCACATTTAACATTCATAAATTCTCAGCTACTTCATTGTTAAGATATTTTTCAACCAGTCGACAAATATGATTACACTAATACCAGTTTTTTAGGCTCGATCATGTCAGCTACATAGTTTGTTCTTCTTCTTCTTCTTCTTCTTCTTCCTTGCCTTTTTCCTTATTCAGGGTCGGCCCTCCTACTTCTCAATCTATGTCTCCACAAGTTTCTGTCTTGTGTATCGTCACTTTCTGCATTCAATCTGTTCA
>JANSTX010006348.1:0-20347 GCA_027564355.1 Penthetria funebris | reverse complement strand
AGAATATGTTAGCCGCATATTCTCCTAGAGACCCTCCAATCACGGCCTGGATGCCTTTTAACGTCAATGCCCAGGACTAATTACAGTTAATTTACTTAATAAATAAATATCTGGTTAATTTTTAGTATTATTTAACTATTTTACTAATTGAATTGAACCTGGCAATTTATGGTGAAATTTTTTAGTAACAATTACGTAAAATTGACCGTCTAATTTACTTTGTCGGTAATATTACCAAATTAAGTAGATTATTAACCTGGTAGGTTAAAATGAATCGTAAATTTAACTAATTTAAATTGATTAAGTTTACTTCTTAGGTTAATATTTTTGGTGGATTTACATTCTTTATATCCATTCCAATATTGATTCACAATAAATGGCATCAAAATTAATTATATTTTATTATGTTAAAATAATGGAATAAAATTTTATTAAAAAAAATAAAACAATTTCCAGGATCATTATGTAGTAATAACTTAATGTTTATCAGTGAACTGCTATCCGTTTTCAAATTTCGTGCATATCAATTATCGGTAAAAGGAACAATAAATGTGATTTATTTGCTAGTTGAGATTATGACTTCACTCTCAGATAGCTTTGCTCGGCTATTTATTCAAAATCGATACGTTTTCTATATGGTTTAAAAAATTTCAATATTTATCAAATTTATCATCTGGCATATGCATTAGCAATTAGTCACTTTATACAATATTTAAATAATTTTTTTTTAACTTAAGAAATTGAAAAAATTGAGACAATCATTCGATTAAATATAGAATTATCTTATATTAAATCACCAATATATGGTGATAATTATTATGCACAAATCAATGTATATATTCTCGTATATGCAAAATAAAATCAATGAGAAAAGAATGAAATATATATATATATAGTGGGTATCAAGGTGAAGGATACCTTTATTTTATATATATAGATGGTATATAGTGTCGTACATGTCTTTATAGAGAATGTCACATTGCCATAAACCAAAATAATCGTTGCTCTAATTATAATTAAATGTATACACAAAACACTGTACGTACGTATATACATCATACTCGATATATATGTACCTTCAATTATATTCTAATTAAATATAAGTTTTCTTCTTATGTAGGAAAATACATATATTTTGGTGTGCTAACCCAACAATTTTAATCAACATCAACATCATCATCATCATCATCGTCATCATCATCATGATCACCACCACAGAGTGATCTTAATTTAATGTATATAAAATTAAAAGTGATTTTTCCTCTTGATGTTTTTCTTAAATTGCATTTATGCTAGAGCTATATAAAATACTATATACATACAGTTTGATGTAATACACTTGTTTTTCATTTATAAAATAGCTTATAATCTGAAATTAGTATTTGGGTAACTTTCAATATGATCAAATCGAAATAGTAAATATTTTCGTTTCCTCATTTTTTTGTTAATTTCTTAACTAAATTTTTCATCTTCTGATATAAGAAATAAAAATTAAGGTGAAAAAATAAAAATTAAAAAAAAAAATAACTAGAATTCGTTAAGTGGTAATTATTGAAACTCTTAAAATCTGCTAACAAACAAAATAAAAAAAAAATTGGGTGTTAGAAAAATAATAAGAAAAAAAAAATACATAAGGCGAACTGATCGCCGTACAAGAAGAAGAAGAAGTACTTACTTCTAAGGCATATAAATTTTGAAAAAGAAAATCTTCATTTCAACGTCTCGACTAATTTATTTTTAATGTTGTTGGTATTTAAAATTGAAACAAAAAAAAACAAAATAGACATTTCATTGAAAATGTATGTTTAGTGTTGTTTAAGTTAAAATAAGTAATTCTCAATTATATATATATATATATATATATATACAAATTACATGTAAGTGAGTATATGCGGTAAAAATATTTAAAGTAAATTACAAAATAATAAATAAAAATCAAAAATAGTTTAAAATACAAAGAACAGAACAAAAAAATTACCAATAAATGGCTCCAAAATTACATGAATTTGCTGTTATTTTGCAAAGAGATGGACCACAAACACCATGGGGCATACGATTAGTTGGCGGAAGTGATTTAGATACACCATTAATCATTACAAAGGTAATGACGAACAACAATAAATATACAAATAAATTTGGTGAACATATTTGATTTCTTTTTTCATTTTTGAACGATAACAAATTAACATCTTGGTAATTCTAACCCATATTTTATCTTCACCAGTAACATAATCACAATTAATATCAATTCCATTTCGACACTAAAAAAAATGAGAATATCTATCGTGTTTTTGTAGAAGACCAGATGAAAAATATTTCCTCAATAAATCATATGAAGCTGCGGAAATAAAACCACTACTCTAGTAAATTGTTCAGGTGGTGTAGAACCACATAAAAATTTACTGTTCGAAATTCAAAATTAATTTTTTGGTGGACATTTGATGTTAACGATTCCGGATTGATAATGAAAGGTAAAAATCTTATTGTTCTCACCAAAAACGGAATAGTATTTTTTTTTTGTGAAATATCCATCACAGAAACAAAATCAAAACTTGATAAATGTTACTCGGGGGCTAGGCACCATCAATTGAAATAATTTATAAATGATTTATTAAATTTCGTTGTGATTGACGAATGAAATGAACAACTAGCATCGAGGTTGGTGAACCCGCCTTTCCGTGGTGTCACCAGTAACACGTTCATGATATGTGTCAGTAATGGCATGTGATCGAGATTAAAACGATGTTGTTAATGTTATCATGTTTGTCGAAGAGTCGAAAACACATCTTAACAACAAAGTAAGTATACCTGGGGATATATGTGCCGCTATAGAGAAAATGTGAGAATTACTTAAATATATAACTGGATACATTTATGATTGATTCTATGTTTACCAATTGCGGTAAATTTCAACATATGTATAGTAGAAACGGTAAATTAATATTGTAATGCAGCCGTTGTGTCGTAACGATTAAGATGATGTTGTGACCATCACCAAATCGTTCAAAAGAGGTAACTATACTAAAGAAATGGTCGATATGATATCGCGTTAAACGATCGTACAATGAAAGTGCATGAGATAGATTATTTATCCGTTCTCGTACTGTAAGCCTTGTTCATATTAGAGACGGCACTATAATATTATACTGTCTCCTCATGTACCTATGATTTTTTTTTTTTTTTTGAATTATGAATACACATTTTATAAATTATCATTATCACATGTTAGAAATATTAGTTACACATGTAAGACAGATTTAGTGACAATCTTATATCGCAGGGTGTGATCATTAAATCTCTCTTCAGTCCTCGGTATCATTATGAATGCACAACTGCCTACTCTATGATTGAGAACTTATATATAAGTTTAAAATCATTAAAATTTATTTGCTTATTTATAAAATACAAAGGCAAAAAGGCAAATTGAAACAGAAAATATAAAAAAATAATCCATCAAAAGTATGTTGAATTCAATGAATTAATAAATTTCATTTTAATCATAAACAAAATTTTTTAATACTTGAAAATTTATAATGAATGATTTATACAATTTAATTATTAGTTTTCATTTAGAAAAGATATGCTAAATATAATTCATAAAGTAAGCAAAATTAATTCGAAAAGTTTATATTTAAAAAATCTTAATAATTTCACCAAAAATTGAACATTTATATGAAAGCAGATCGATAATTCGGTGAAAATATATTAGTAGTTTTTTTTCCCATACATTTCTAATCATTGAGGTAATTAAACTAGCTGCTAGTTACTACTAAATTCATAATCGTTCACTCAAAGTTTTATCAACATCACGCTGCTGCTGCTGTTGCTAAACAGCTGATAGAAGCGTATTTATATTTTGAAATGCAACAGCCTAAGGCGATCAACGTAGTTATTGAAAAATTAGAAATGGAATGCAAATGGAATTAGTGTGATTGGCTGAACATATTGAACAACAATATTTTCATCGGTGACCAATATCGAACAACATATACAGATCAACCAATATCAATTCTGTAATTCATACGTTAAAAACGCCCGAAATTTTGTTGTTAGTTCGATCGTTACTCAAATAGGATCACTAAGAGATCATCTGGAGAATGTATATGATTTATTTGTTTCATATTCGACCAGAATTTTAATAACTCGTAGTTAACAACATCTTGGAAATTCGTAACTGCCATTCCAATATTAAAATCTTGCAATGAATTCATCTTTAGTCAATCAATATACTATTAAGGCTCTCTGTGCCTTTAAAACTATGCGAATAAATTATGACAAAAAACCTAATCTAATGGTTGTACATTGCATGGAGATGTCCCATGAAGTTCGTTTGGCATAACATTTTTTATAAAATCACATGCCATATAGTTCATTTATTTGTCCATAGACTTCTACATATAGTCCATTTTGATGGCGAAGATGCAAAACAGAAAAATGAGAAAGTGTTGAAATATTCACATCAGTGGCTTCATCGATAATAGCAACCATATTACACAATCTAAATTCGTTAAGCGTGCAATGTCTTCACATATATACTCGGTATCATTTGAAACTATACTACCCTGACATTAGCTTTGCTTACACGTTACAACAAATACATTTATCACGAAAGTACGTTTATAATAGTGGGATTAAGATTTGGTGATTAAACGTTAACATTTACATTCCTCGATACGTTATATTATATTATAATTGTATTGCAATAGTTCTGCCAAAATTGTTAATATTACTTCAACTATTCGTGTATATCCAGCTTCAATAAATCCTAATTCAAATATAATTCTGAATACAAATATTGGTTGTGTATGGTCACAGCATTTGTTCATTTGAAGTAAAATAGAATAAAAATGTTTAAAAGAATATTGAACTATACAATTCAATATTTGAGGTCATTGAATCTTGCGAATATACGCTCAGATGTAGATTTCCGCATATTCAAACAATTAAATAATGAATTATTACGCTAATTTTCTTGGGATTGTATAATTCAAAGGTTAAACATTCCATGCAGAAAAAAAATTAAGTGGGTATCAAAGAAAACTCAAGATGTTTAGGTATTCATTAAACTTATTTAAACAACATCATTTCAACTGTGTATATTGCAAATTTGTTTTAGAAAAAACAATTGAATGTATCGAGAAAATGTGTGTAGGTTAAGTGTATACTTGCGGCAGTTCAAACAAAACATCAATTAATTTTTTCGTGCAGTTCTAATAAAAACATTTACACCTGCTCAGGAATATTTTGGTTATCACCATGTATCACTCATTTGCACATCATTAATTAATTAAGATAAATAAAACTTTCATAAATACATTTTTTCTTTCTAATTTTACCACTAATTGAATGATTCATTATGCATTTTCATTTTCTTACCTTGACTCACAATATTTTTTAATGAATTAAAATACAGAAAAAAAAAAAAGTTCAAGATCATTTTGAAGAAAATGTTCAAAATAAAAATAAATAAATGTAGTTGTGAAATTTTTTATTATATAATTTAAATTTTAACTATAAAATTATTTCGAAATCATTTAATGTCAAAAACAATTAAATTTTAGTAGTTGAACGAATATTAAAATTTATTTAAAATAATTTTAATGGCACAATTAAAACGTTCATTTGAAATTTTAGATTAGAACGAATCGAAAATTAATTAAAACACATTTTGTAATTTTGCATTTAATTTACATGTACAGTTTTAGTTGAAAAGAAAATGCATTGGATTTTACAACAAATAATCAGTTCTAATCAATAAATACAATCAGATCATCAATTACAAGTCATGACAAGAATGTGGTCATTCTTACTAACCCATACGAAATTAATGCCGAAGGGCCACTACACTCAAGTACATTTTAGGGTCTGGCAAACAAGGTAGCTGGACTGTGCTTTAGAAATGAACGTTCAACTCGTCAACCACGGTTTGCTGATCTCAAATGGGATTCAACAAATAAAAAGATGGACATTCTTTTGAAAAATTGATGATGGTGCTGAAACAAATGTAAAATTCTGGATGCAAAAAACTCGGCAAATATTTGGTATACTGAATAGTCTAGTAGTCGTGGCAAATTTCAAAAAATCTAAAGTTATTTTTAAAACTAATTGTTTATCGATACTATTGTATGGCTGCGAATACTTGGAAGGTGACAAATAACATCGTGTCACAAATTCAAATTTTCGTCAATAACTGAATTAGGCTCATACGATAAGACCCATTGTCTTAATATACGGGAGTTAGATGACCAAGAGGTGAATACAATTACTAAAATTTTTAAACAAAATAAGAAACTCTGAAAACTCTATACTTCGGCGATGTGGAAAAAGCGCCGTCAGAATAAGCAAACCAATTAATCTTAGAATGAAGCAACCAATGAGTCTGTATTATTTGGGACATTGTAGAACTTTACGACACTAACGGTATATCAATTAATTAAAATAAACGGACGGACACCTACACGGCTTGGTATAATACAACATAGACCAAAATAATGAAACTTGAATACATATTTTAATGTTCGATTCGGAAACATTTGTTATTTTCCATTTTAAATCATAAATTGTTTTGTTTAATTTTTAGGTGCAACTAGGAAGTCCAGCGCATGGTGAACTATCAAGAGGCGATATAATAACGAAAATTCAAGAATATGATGCTCGAGATATTCGACATGCAGACGCTCAGTCTTTGTTTAAAACAGCAGGAAATTCAATAAAATTAGTTGTACATAGGTATGAATATTTTACAAAAATTATAAAATACGTAATTGTTAAAATTAAATAAATCATTTTATATGTACAGAGATAATAAACTTGCTGTAACCAATAATATAAGTAACGAATCCTCAAGATGTTCATCAGCAGTACCACCATATAGTCCAAATATAAATTTATTAGATCCAAATGCAGATGCACCACATAGGTAATTTATAAAGTTTCTTTTAAATAATCATAAGAATGTGTAATTATTATTGTTTTTTGTTTATGTTAAATTATATAGAGGACCATCACCATTGCCACCGTTTGGTGCTTTTCCAGTTGCTGTTGCATCACCAATAAATTCATTACCACATACAGTATTTCCGCACTTAAATGATACAGGTGGTTATAAT
This sequence comes from Penthetria funebris, assembly GCA_027564355.1. Lineage (NCBI taxonomy): Eukaryota > Metazoa > Arthropoda > Insecta > Diptera > Pleciidae > Penthetria > Penthetria funebris. The sequence continues at coordinate 13,238 of JANSTX010006348.1, read as the reverse complement.
GCTCCATATAGGCCAGATTCAAGATCATCTTGTTTTAGTCCAATGCCAACTAGAGATCATCAACAAGAGCTTCAAGAAGAAACAGCAACAATTGTTAGTCAGGTAATTTCTAATTAATATGGACGTATTAGTAATAGTATGCACATATTAATATTAGTACACATATGAGAAACAATGAAAGGTATACAATTTTAAAAAATAAAGAAAGAATCCCCTAAGATGTTCCACAAATACTATTTAACTAGAAAAAAATGTTTATCACCTTTAGGGAGTTAATGTGGTATATTTGAGGGAGGTGGAACGATGTTGTTATCCACCATCCAATGTTGGTACGTTAGACGAAAAGTAGTTCAGATCTTAATATTTTCTTGTAGGCAATAAAATTTAAACTATTGTAACCACACATATGATTTAGTTTGTTGCACTCCAGACTGTTAGAGGCCAGCTTTGAAATACTATCAGTATAGCATTTAATTTAAGAATTAGTTACGATAGGATTTATTCATATGTTGTCAGATAACTGCTATATTCAGTGAGAACCTTGTACACATTAAATAATTGTTGTACTAATCTGGTCTGGTGCAGTTGAATAAATTTAGTTGGTATCACAAAACATTTACGCATTAATAATCAAGCAATTCCGGTATAATTGCATAATACGACACTCAATGGACCCTTATGGTAATTTTATAAAAAAAGAAACCCTAGATTATTCATACTCGCCCATACTACCACTATTGGTACTACTTCTTTCTTGCCTTATTCCTAATAATTCAGAGTCGGTCATTCTGATTTTCAATTTCTCTAATTTCTCTAAAAAATTCTGTCGTGTGTATTGTCAGTAGCTGCAGGCAATCAATCTGTTCACCTCAATTTGATCTAAGATAACCTACGCATTATGTTGTGATTAGATTAATCATTACCACTAGATCCAACTACACTTTATTCGTTGCATCATCATCGATTTTACTGCTTTTTGTCATCTTCACATTTCTCAGTAACTGATGGCCGTCCAATATGATAGTATTATGCAGCAGTATCATTACCGTATATTGAAAAGTATGTAGATGAACATTTTTTTAGTGTCAGTAACACGTAGTTGACCTCTAATACTTACTGAAATCCGTGGATTGATTTTATTTTCCACTTAAATTTGACAATCACTTGCTATAACGATAAACATCTGCAAAAGCAGCGAATACGGAAGAGGATATTGTATTGTATCAAAAAGATATATTGCATAACAGTAGCAAAGATAAATTGAATTAACGCTAACTCCTGATGCAAACTAATATATTACAGCACAACGAAGTTAAATTGCCGTTTCCTATTCGCATATAACATCAAATTTCAACCAGTCAAATATATATTAATTAATATAAATAATTGAAGTTATCGTATTTCCGAGCAATAGTCACTACCTAGTAAAGTAGTTATATGGATAAGTTTAGGTTTTTTAAATATTAGCATGAAAAGAGCCACAATGAAATCATCAACTATTATTGATAACGCATTATGTTTAAACTGTCTATAACCTATACATTTCAATGACACATTATCGAGAATTTAAAGAAACCTAACTATTGCAATCAAAAGGACTTTGGTCATTATGATATTATATTCATATTGAATATTTTAGTGAATATTAGATAGGTCCCACCCTTAACAATTAACAAACAGCATAATAAAATCACACTTTTTACTTTAACGGTTCATATATTTTCAGTAATCACGTTATCATTGGACACATTTAGATTTATAGTAAAAACAAATTAGGGCAGAATAAAAATGCTAACCGCAATTGTATTTGGTGTAAATTCGAACAAAAATTCTTGGAACAAAACATAACAATATGTTACAAATCAAAAGAATATAAAAATTGGCAAATTAACAGTACCGATTGTTCAGAGTGCAGAAAACCTGGTAGTTACAGATTTAAGGACTCTGATCTAAATCTATAAGTGAAATGCAACTAACGGAAAGTATTTGTAATTTAGATTGCTAAAGATTCAGTTGACATGTGACCAAATCGAAACAGATTTAGAGTATCTGTTCCGAGTTCAAGTAAAATTAAATTAGCATTTCAACTTCTACAATGCTACATTGTGAACTGAATTCCGTTAATTGTATTCCACCTGAAATATTAAAGGGGAAACACTAACATAGTATTACAACCACGATTATTAATCCAAAAAAGTTATTTGAGTGTTTTCAAAGTAGGTTGGTGTAATATCATATTGCTTAAAACTATATGATCCGACTTATTGTGCGATAAGAGTAAAATGTGTAAGAATAGTTTATATTCACGCATCTATGGAACAGGTAACACCTGATGGCAAGCACTCTTTTGACAGTCAACAGTGATGCTACTTTATCATGATCTTATATTAATCATAATTCAAGTCAAAATTTCCAAAAAAATCTTTATTATATGAAATGTGTACAAAACAACCATTTTTCATCGCATCTAACCCAGATGCGAATGTACAATACTGACTTGATTGCAAATGTAAGTTTAATGACATGTGATATATGTGGGAAAGTCGAAGAATAATTAGGGCTAAAACAGGAAAAAAAAGGTTCACTAAAACTATTTGACTATAGGAGTAAAACGGGGATAAAAGAGGAACATTAATGGCATTTATGTTAATTGAAATTAATTTCAAAGTAGTAAATTGTTTTTCGACACCAGTGAGTTTAGTACTGGGAAACTTGAAGGGCTAGTTACAATGGTGATTGATAAAAATGAATTTATTATAATTTAATGTTTGAAGATATATTGAAAATAGATAGTTCCAAGGCGAAGGAATGAAAATAAAGATAAGCAAGGGGAAAAGAGAAAGCGATGATTTAGACACACATAAACCTCATATAAAAGATTGGATATTGGTACCGGCATTATAGTGGTGAACTGGGTACACGTGGATCCATTGCAAATAGATACAACAATAATTAGTAAAAAGGTAATGCTATTAAATCACCTGTTTGTTATGGAAGTAATATGACTTATAGCTGTTTATGAATGCAATATGAAATTTGTAAAATATTTCTTCTTTCAATACCGGCAGACGATAAATTCGACGATTGCTAATATGTATATATTCAATATATTCATGATTAGTCAAAGAACTTTACATTCAGTCTATTTTTTTCCATTTGGTGTGACGATATTGAGAACCAAGAGAAGAATGCTTATGTTATTAAAGGTCTTATAAGTAGTTGGTAATAAAGGACTGTATCGAAAATACTAGAAATTTCACCGGGTTGATGCGTTTGAAATTTATTTTGTCGATCTTAACCTAAAACTTGTAGTTTTGAAATAGACTATCGACAGCATATTAACCAGTTCAATTATAAAATTAAAATATCAGTTCAATGACTTTATATTATTAAAAATGTTGACAAAAAATTATAATTTAAGAAGCAAAAAACTTCAATAAATTTATGAAGTATCATGTTATTGTCTTTTGTACACAACATTGCACATATTTTTCACAAAGTAACTTATAAATTAAATAATGTTCAAATTTTGGCAAAATATCAAAATAAAAATAAAAATTAATTCCAATGTTACAAGACATTTTTTTGCTTGGTATTTTTTCACAAATATTTTATTGGCTGAAAATCAAAATTAAAAGAAAACAACAATTTTATAGCATCCAAATTGCGGTTGTATAATTTAGGCACTTTTGAATAAAAACTGAAAGCATTTCATTTCGGTCAGTATATAAAATAAAATGCTAACATAAAATTTAATATTAAATATATTCAAAGTAATAAAATTGTAGTCGTCTGTACTACCAATTATTAAAACCGCATATTTTCGATATGTGTGCCTCGTTGTGCATATGAACATTTAAGATTAAGCACAACCAAACCGCTAATGAGTTTACATTAATACGAAAACTAATCTTCATGCAGTGAAGTTATTCTTTATCTGATATTGTATTCTAAAGAATTTAAAATAGTAACCAATCAGGACGTTATGGAATAATTTACAAATGTCTAATATGAGTGCGATTTGGCAAACGTTTTGAATAATATTTAACTTAAGACTTATTTTGAAGATATTGTAATTAATTATCAATTTATAACGACACTGTAAGCAGCACGTTACTTAAATATTTAATGTCATTATCATCTAGACCATTACAACACACGGATGCGTAGCACGGCAATACGATGTTCATTTGACCATTTCTATAATGTAACATCAAGCAACTATAAATTCAGATTGACTAATGGAAATTATAAAATCAATTATAGTTGTTCGGATCTATACACTATACGTTACCAATTCAGTATAGTGATGATCACAGATAACTAGTTTTTTGAGGAGATATATTTCACCTGATGACATACCGATCTCACACCAGAAATTAATATAATTTATGTCAAGACGATAATTCAAGAATACAAATTCGACAGATCCTGAATCTAAAAATATGGCCTTTACATGTAATCAAACGTAACCTATAAAACAAATGATATAAAATGTATAGAAAAAATATGATAAATAAAAACTGAAATTGAATTATAGAAGAGCAGAAGGCTTTTGCAAATAATACAATATTTTTTCCACTATAAATTATCATGTAAAACTGTTTATGTCGCCATTATTACAAAATTAAAATAGTCAATGTAAAATAAGAGAATTTATTTTAACAATTAAATGTTAAGATGTGTTTTTAAATTTTTCATTCTATAAACTCAACAGTGTTATGATTAAAATATGACGAGTTATTGATAAAAAAAAAAACAAAAACAAAAAGAGAACAGCCGTGTTTTTTTGGCTCGATGCCATTTATATTAAAATTTAAAAAAAAACACCTACTCGTACATAAAAAATAAATAAATAAAATATTACATTTGATCTGAATACTTCTATTAATCTCAGATTAATTAGAAAATCATTTTATAACTTAAAACCTAACTTATATTCATTTGAAGCACTTGTTGGAATATTTCAAAATTTAGTTCAAATTTATTTAACTTGTAACACCAAATAATTTAGGTTAACACCGTAATATAAAAACAATCATACACAAGGAAAGTGTCTTTTAAATATTTTATATTCCGAACAAATATTATTTCCAAAAATTCTAAAATACTAAAAACCGAGCAACATACAGTATAACAACAAAGGTGACCACTTCTAAAACGACACATACTCATTATCCTAAATGTTACATCTATCTGATTTCAAGTGCAATATATTAAAAAATTGTAAACATGTATGAATATTTTCTAGCCAACTATCACCCACGAAAAGATCAATTGGTATATTTAAAGATATCAAATAGTACGAATAATATAGACTTATAATTGCATAGTTGTTTAATGTACACTTATTGGTCATTGAACAATATAAGTTAAATGTCTGCAAATATGTGGACAACTAGAAAATTATTAAAGATATTGCTACAGAATAATGGATAGAGGTTACATAAATATAATAAGATTATTTCACTGATAATTTTTAATGCATAATACACAAAATACTAAAGTTCTCTGAATTAGAACATCCAATAATTGCAATCTAGAAAATATTCGATTACCAAAAGTCAGACGAAGTAAATAGACAAAATAATTTACCGAATATCGGCAACTAAAAACTTGGATAACATTGGAACAGAAATTAGAATATTAGAACAGAAATTATGTTTGAAGATTATATGGAAGATATATACAGACGCGTTAATTGAGAATATCGCAAAATATTCACACCGGGAATATGAATATGTGGGTGCAGATTTCTTGATTGACGAGTTAATTGACAATATATTAAAGTCACTTGATATCATCTTAATTTTAATTCCATTATCATACATTAAAAAAGGTATGAGTAACCAAAAACAGCAACAATTGGATACATTTTTGGTAACATTCATCCTGCAGCTTCACATTACCGTCATATCAAGATTCGTATATTTATTGATATTGTAAATATCGATGTAAATATATAATCCAAACGAATATTTACGTTAATTTATCACTGTTGATAAAAAATGAAGACATTAGTAAACAATAGAAATGAAAAACCAATCGGAATATGTTAGAATGTCGATCAACTTTGAAATGGAAAAATCATAACGTAACAATATGCACTTTCATTGGTCAAATTGATTGATGAGATCAAGAAAAATTAATTACAATTGGCAACAAAACCAAATTTTCAAATGCAAGAAATAAAAATCACATCAAATGAAGACGTGACTACTGAAGCGACGAGATATTTTTGAGCAAGAAAATAATATTTGTATTATTTCATCTAAGAGACGAAAATATTGCATAAATGTTGTAACAATTGGCAGAGTAAACTGGCGGCTAGTTGATTGAAAGTTCTTTACTTCTAACAATGGTAATGCGACCATCGAGGCAAACACTGTGTGTTCTTTATGGAATGTGGTAGGGGAAAATATATTTGTGTATGTTGACATAGTGAAAGTAAATAATTTATCTTATTGACCACTGTACAGAAAAATTCTATGAAGATATTATTTCCAATTTAGCATATTGCAAAATGTATAACTGGATAAATATGATTGATCCTATATTTTCCACTTGGCAAATTTTAATTATAGTTGTTTAAGTTTACAATTTGATGTTACATGTATATTTGAAAAGGCAAATTACCATCGTAATGCCGCCCTATGCACCCTCGAGGCGTAAAGGTTTAGATTATGAATGTAATAGCAATGCAATCTCGAGATATGGATTATGATAGTAGTACGGTATATCATATTTAAGTATATAAATTATAGTAAATACAAATCACATAATTGAATTGAATATGTTTTGAGCTGGGGCAAAAGCGTAACAGAAAAAACGTAATATCATATTACACGACTTACTTTTGGAAGGGAAAAATTCTGGTCAAAGAAGCGATAATTAATAAAAATTAAGAAGAATATCAAATAGAATACAAGAATAATGATAGCTTTATGGCAGGTAGGCAGACTTCAGACAATATTTGTGTAACTTATTCCATTTTAATTAAAAACTTACAAAAAATATATTCAAATTAAATACGTAAAGAACGAGTACATATTGACAAATTAATTAACAAAATGAAAACAAAGCCTATAATAATCGTAAATTGAAAAAAAAAATATATATTAAAAGTAAAGAAAAACACGCTTACCAGAATGCTTGTAATATACAAGTTTTGCAAATTTTCCTAGTTGGCATCGGGCGAGTCCATTTTCCTCACAAGTTATTACACACATTAAACAAGCAAAATCTTCAAATTTTTTGATGTCATTGATTACTGCAAACATATTTTTACAAACACTTAAAATATTTTACGAATAACAATACGATTAATTAAATTAAATTTTTAATTAAAATATGCAGAAACACAAAAACACATTTAACTCTTCGAACAAAACAAAAGCCAATGAAAAAAATTAATAATTAATAATGGCGGATTAAATGAAACTTGTCGCTGATTGGTAGTTGGGAATAGTAACCCAAATTCATGTTAATTTCATTTTGAATGGTCACTGGATGTAAACTGGTGTAAATTAAGACAATAAATAAATATTTTGACATTTATCATGTAAACAAATATAAAGAAGTCCAACGTTCCTAATGTTATGTAATGTTTGTAATTAAAATTAATTACACAAAGCTATAAAAATTATTTAAAAATGTTTAAATGTCGATTAAAGGAAATATAAATCTTCAATTCAAAATATATCATATAAAATTAAGACGTCAAGTAATCGAACTGCAAACAGTTGTCACTGGAATAAATAATTTTAGAAATACGGAGTCTCTAAATTGAATTCTATAATTTAAATGCACTAACTTATAGCGGACAAATAATGAATATTTATAGAGTGTCTTGAACTTAACGCTCCGCTTAAAGTAAGCAACTACAAAACCAAAATCTATACTGACCGTATTGTCAATAGATATTTTGGAATACGATGTAAGTCAAAAGACAAATAACATTTGGAACAGCTGGAGCAATTTTTTTTTATTATCCAGGACTAAAGGTAATATTGTCCTTGTTTTTCAGTACAATTAATATGATTTTCTATGCTTTCTTCACTTATTACACTAACGAACCAATACCTTGACAGTACGTGTTACTTAAGCGCAGCACAACAAAAGAACGGGCAGTATGTGCTATACATGTACAGTTTATGTAATAAAATGTTACCGTGACAAAAGTACGGGTATATATCATCCTTTCTAGCATTTAATAAAAAAAAATTACCAAACCATTAAAATATACAAATGTAGAACCGATTAACAAATTTTATCTTGAATATATTTTCAATTTCACTTTATGTTATATAACGAAAGTTTAATATGGGTATTGCGTAATTTATTGACGAATTTTAATCGAAATGCTTGTAGGAACATTCAAGGTAATATATTTTCATACATCCACCACCGCCTTAGATAGTGAAAAAAAGACGAATTAAAACATTTATGCATTATTTTCTATTCAATTGATTTCACTCTATAATAAGAAATTAGCAGTTTGATCAAATTTCTGTATTTTTCTTTCATCTAATTCAACATATATGAAGGTCAGAACTGTGACTTTTAATACATTTGAATAATACTTAGTTTATTTAATTCATAGAAACTAATTCTTAATCTATTTACCAAAAAAAAAAAAACACAGTCCAAAATTTCACGTCGAATTATATACAAAACAAAATATGAAAATTTGATCAAATTAATAATGAATTTTTCACAAATTTACTTGTCTGCATAAATAATTTTTCACGTTTTCCTAAAACGCTAAATAGGATTTATATATCATTTACTCACAGCTGAGACAGACCATCAGACACGAGAAACAACATCGTGAGCATATTGAAATGACATCAAGATATTCTTGAAATACTTCGAAAAAAATTTAAATTAATCTAACTTGACGTATATCCATTTGTAAATTTAAACAACTAGAACTGTTTGACTATGCAGAACTCATGTCAGTGCTCAGAAACTGTACCATGTATAATGTATGCGGATTATATCAAACCATTATTTTCTGTTAGTTCTGTCGCTTGAGATTCTGATGTTTTATTTTCTACTAAAACATATTGAATAATTTTTTAAATGAATGTAATATGAAATTAACACCTGTTTAATTCAGAGCACTTCAATTTATAATATTAAATAATATAAGTGAATTAAAATTATGTACACAATATAGATTAACGTGATGCTATTCCAGTTGTATTTCGTATAGATATGGATGGCATTAAACATACGCATTTGGCGCCCATACCCAACACGAAAAATAATTTCCGAAATTTCATTGGTTTTTTATTTAATTTAATTATCCTTCAATGTTTGCTATTTGCTTTTATTTTAAATAAATTATTATTTAAATTAAATGTATAAATAGTTTATAAAATAATTAAAAATTAAAATGATTTAGTGCCTGACCAAGAGCATAAACCCACATATTTTTTTTATCATACGATAGAACGCAAGGATTTATTGCATGCATTACGTGTTGTACAATATAAGCTATTAAGATATCGAGTATATAGAAAATAATTATAATTTATTTATTTAATTATAAAATTAAGGTTAACATTATTTTATACTATTAAATACACATTGTAGTGTTACTGTTTAGTCGTCAAATAATTAACCGAAAATAATTATTTGTTGACGTCGCAAAATGTAGAGGTGGTTTTATGAAATAAATTTCTGTTTATATGACGATAATGTTATTCTTTTTATATTTTTGTTACAGTATTTTTTTATTTTATTTTAAAAAAGTTACTAAAAATAAATAAAATTTCTTGATACAACTTTTTGTAGAAAAATTTATTTATTTTTTGGTTTTTAATAATAAAATGAAATGTGGCAGCGAATGGGTGATGTGATGGTACGCGGGTTAACTAACATCTATAGATATCCAAATTGCATAACTGATATTTACATTCGTGTAGTGTTGTCAACACAAACTGCAACTCACATTATTCTCGTAAATTATTTATATGAAGGATATAAACTTTAATTTTATATTCTCATGAATTTCTATATGATAAATATAAAAGATATCTTAGTTTTGTGTGTTTGTCAAATTGATGTATGTAAAATATCTTAAACACTAGAAAATTTTTCACACAAAACTACATGTACTACATGTACCTCATATTACAAGTTTGTTTCTATATAATTTCATATGAATAGACTATTGACTATTGATTGTATATCTGTGTGGAATATATCATATGAAACACTGCATGTTTTGCATTGGACCCAACAAACTAATGAGTGAATGAGCTGATGATATGTGTATGGATTGGGATAAGAAACAGAAATATGTGACGATAATTTAACTATAAGTGCTTGTAGTAATATGATTCATAATATTGAGCTTTTACCATATAAAACGAATACGTATAGTTCATTAATGCTAATCTTAGCATATTGTGCAATTGTACACTTTCTACGTCAAAACTCAACATAATCTTTGTTGAATACTACAAAAGAAAAGTGTCCACATTGATAGAAAATATATAAAAAATAAAATTTTCTGTAATATACGAGAATTATTGTAATCAAAATTATCGCCATCGCTCACTCCCACCAACTGAAATTCATACCTCGAATAATGTAATTTTTCATTTGAATTTCTTTGCTGTTTTTCATTTTTCTATTTTCTTTTCTCTTTTTTTTTTTTTTTGTTTATTTTGTGAGGAAAAACAATTTTTCGCGAGATGGTGCATTTATTTTCAGTAGATTATCAAAAACGAAAAACTTTTCAGTTGCTTTCGGGAAATATTAAGTGTAAGATCATATAATTACGTAATAAATTTGTACGGAATTATTGTTTTATTTTATTTTGAAAATTAAAAGAAAATCGACTGGAAAATTTTAGGTGGAGATTTTCTTGTTTCATTTTGTGATAAAAATAAAATTGTTTTTTTGTTTTTAAATTTCTTTCAAAGGAATTGTTGTCGAAACTATTGTTTCTATTAATTTGAAAATTAATTAATTAATTAATTATATAAATTTTTTTGACATTATTTAATTAATTAATTTTTAAATTAACTAATCGTTATAATTTGCATCAGAGTGTTTTAGTATATTGTATTTTAATTAATTTCTTTTATTTATTTTCTTTTTGGTCAATAAAGTGAATATATAATTAACTATATATAAATAAAAAGATTAAAAAATAAATAATTCATAAAAATGGCTACATATTTTCGCAGACAACCTATGTATACTAAATATGTAGTGCATCCACATTATGCTGATGAAAATGAAGCAGCAATTGGTTATCAAGTAAGAAGATTTATCGATCGATCAAAATATTATATGGATATATCAAAACCGTTTCATTAGAATTTAAAAAACTATTCGCGTTCTCCTCACCTTTCGATTATTTAATTAATCAAAAGTTTCCGCAAGAATTTTTCCGTTCAAGACTTTAATTCTACATTACTACCTCAACCAATAAACATGCTCACATCCAGTAAATGTCAGTTTTTAATAATCATAAACCTTGAAACGAGAACTATTAATTTGGAAAGCTTTAGAATATGAAATTACATAATCGATACAATTTTATTGTTATATATAAATATTATAATGAGTTAATAATTATCATAGAAATTTTTATTATTCAATTTAATTACTCATGTTTATTTCTTTGTAAAATATTCGAGACCAGTTGAACAATTGCAGATAATTTGCATTGAAAGATTCGTTTCGATATGACTTTTCACGTAGAAATTTGGCCATTGGTTTTCGCAGTAATAAATTTTCGTTATTACTTTGCTAAATGTGACCAGAAATTACATTTTATGAAATTATTTGTTAATTAAGTGAAACTACAATTAAATTATTCTCAAACATTTTTCCTTAATGCTACAGCAATGTCAGTAAAATTAAAGTGTGAATAAAAATGTCTATTTTATAGCTAAAATATATGAATATTTGAGTGTAACAAGATAATATTACTTCTTTACTATTGCATTATAATAAACCATTCTGAAAACTATCAGACACCAATGTTGAGTATGTTTTGCTTCTGTATTTTCATTTTAAATTAGTTTAAAAAGAAAAAAAAACGAAATAAATTTGGGAAATGGAAATCAAACCACAAAGTACATTGTACATAAAAATAAATTTAAAATAATGTTAAATTATATAATTCAGGGCATAATAAGATTGTGTGATTCCAGAATTAATTCAATCTTTGAAGTAACGAATTTTATGTGACGAAACGATCAAATATGCGAGTTGTGTACAGAACTTGAATTAAAATTAATTATCAAGAGTTATCAATAAAATACAAACATATGTTTCGTGGTGGCTTAGTGGCAACGTGATGGACTGTCACGGTATAGAAATCCCGATTCGAACCCCATTGAAGTTAAATTTAGATCTTCTAGACGAAATAATATGATTGAAATGAGATGTTAAATAGGATCTCTTCAGATATATTTGTGAAGAACGATATATCCTACATTCGATGTGTTTTTTGTTGATTACATATATTAAATAGATTTGTAAAAATTGATTGTTTTTACATTAATATGTTCGCCCATTTTTAACGTTCACTTTGCAACTTAAAACATCCGTTCGTTTTTTGTCAAATAAATTATGGAAAAAGTGCACATAAAGAAGGATGTTAAATATTAATATTAATGTAAAATTTTCGGTTTACTTTTATGACATAAAGTTTAACTTTTTATTTGATTCATGCTGTGATCATCATTATCTATATATTAGTAATTAACCAAAGAACTATAAATTGAGATTTCCGACTATAAAAACTATAGAATCAATTAAAATTGTACGTTTCTAAATATCTGAGTTTATTGGTGAGATATTTTCACCAAGTTGACAAAAATGATCACATACATCCACACATTTTAGCTTAGATGACATGCCAGGGGATTGTGTCATCTTTTAAAATAAAGTTTATAATTAACAAAAGATTGTAAAAAAGAGTGTTTAATAACAAGCACTAATTTATCTTAATTGACTTATAGAAAAATATTATAATATTATAATTTCGTTACAAAATAGAACATTTACTGTATTGTTTAAATATTACGCAATAACAAAATATAATAAAAATTCTATTTTTATTTTTTATTTTTAAATCTTTTTTGAAAAACGAAAAAAAAAAAGAGCACGTATTGAGCAACACACAACATGTTCGCTTTTCTTTTACTTTTTTTTTTTGTTAAGAAAAACTAAATAAATTAATAAAGTATTTGCATCTAATCACAAGT
>JANSTX010006337.1:0-20347 GCA_027564355.1 Penthetria funebris | reverse complement strand
GCTAGAAATCAAGGAAGAAGTACAGTTTTTAATTTTTTTTTTTTATAAAAAACCAAAAACAATATATCCTTTTTTTTTTTTTTGGCTTTTCTTTTCTCATATATAAATACAACAATTTTACAAATGAAAACATTCCATAAAAGTTCCATTTTTTTTAATGGTCTACAAATAGAGCAAACTGTAATGGAAATGTTAAGACTTGTGTCGAGCATAAATTGGCAATAAATTTTGAAAAAAGTTTTAGCAAACATCGAAATAAATCAGTACCATATATTATCAGAACTAAAGGATACAAAATATTTTGTGGTATATTCTTTTAACTGTATAAATTTAAGGAAGAATGTACGGATGTTCCATATACTAGTATAGGCCTTATATATATAGAATATATATTATAGGGAAGAAACAGAAATATTATTAAATGATTGATTTTCATTAATTAGTGTCACTATAAATTAACGTAATGTGTGATAATGTGTGTTGACTAAATTGCTTGATTATTATCAAGCAATGTGAAGCATTAAAAAATTCCTTTTTCTTTAAGAATCAATTTTTATCGATGATGAAAATCAAATGTTTTATGTAACACTATTATTATAACAGTTATGAATATAATCTTTACAATGTTATTTACTAAACGATAATAATGAGTAGTAAAAATTGTCGATCCCAACCCATTCAAGAATTACAATTCAAATATTAAATTGCGGCAACGAATGGAATGATAAACTTATTCAATTCATGATCAAGTATTGTTATTGATTTTGTTTCCTTTTTCAATTTTCTGGTAATAAATGATGTTACCCGGAGGATATGCAATATACATTCGCTAGTAAGATGGATGACTTTTTGCAGACGTTATTGACGAGATCACATTCAAAGAATGTCTAAAACAATATTTAGCGTCCGCTAGAGAAAAGTCATATTGACAAAAGATCCCAAAACAATGACATTGGAGCTGGACGTCAGTCTCTCAATACCAGTAGCATTTCTAGATGTAGCGTAGGCCTAACATACAAATGAGGAAGATGATTTTTTGGAATTCATAATCTTTTTTTAGCGATTCGATTATTTCCGCTTTAACATAAATTTGAAATAGTATCTGATTGAATATATACTTCACAAATTAATACCATTATTAATTTATTACGTTTTCGTTACAAGTACGTACTTTATATACATCAAACAGAATCTATTTTCATTGATATTTTCGATTTTTTTTTTTAATTAAAGGCATCGTATACATAAAACATAATATACATCAGGATATACACGATGAGTCTAAACGGATACATAGTACTTATATTATGGGGAAAATTTTAACAAAAACTTTTATATTGAATAATGATATTGAATTCTATATATGCTCATTAATCGATTCAATCCGTGTATAGAAAGTAATCCTATAAACTTTAATAATGTACATATTCTCTGAATTTGTAGATCCAGATTAGAGATTAATATAATTTAAATTCATTGAAATATCTCCATAACCACTCATATCATTAAAATATGTGCTAAAAGAATATTGTAAAATTACTCGTACATATTGTTCCAAGTGCAGAATATATTGTTGAAATTCGTATTGCAATAATTTATGGAAAGAAACATTTTGTCAAATGATATCGAATACTTAGTTGGGGAATGGATAATAAGATAATAATATTATAAGTACCCAGCTTCTACTGATCATAGGACCAATCGTCCATATAAGTATCGTCGTAGATAAGGTTCGTAATGCGGTACTATCATATACAATTGCTGTATCATCACAATTCTCTATCATCTAGATTGTTGGTGTGATATTTTTTCTATCAAATTGACAAAAATGACATTTTTATCATTTTTTAAGCATTGATCATATATATAATTAACAGATAATACCATTATGGTTCCAATTTTACCGCATTAACATAAAAATCCGAAAATAACTGAATGAAACTATAAGAAAACTGTGCATAAACTATAACGGTTCAGTTTAAAATCAACCTCACCAATAACATTTACCACATATTTATTAACTGACATTGCATTGACACAACTTTAGTGGCTATCTCAACTAAAATAATAATTGTTATGGCGAAGTTCAGTGATCACTAATATGCTTGTAAGCTGTTGGTATGTTTCACAAAATATCGAAACTTTTCGATTATACGTCAAATATGTCAAGAAACGGCTTCAGATTGGACAAAAATACAATGTATGGCTTGCAGAAACGTATTTGTAATCTGTAAAGTTAGAACAATGTTTGAATAAATTAAGCTATCGCAGGTGACATATTAATTAAAGAGATATAAAGTTGAAATTCCTTAAAATTCCGGCGGACGGTGGAAGTGGAGAAACTATGCATATTAGAAACGGAAAAATAACTTTGTAATGCCACCAGTTGGGTGTACGCAGCTTCAGTATAGTGCATATACATATACAGTGATTGAGATTCCGATTACTAAGTATGCTTTCAATAGCCTTGATGTTATTTGCTCACTGTATTAGTTCGGAAGCACTATTTCTAGCAGGATTGTATTAAAAATAATACAAAATTATAGATATAAGAGTAAAATTTTCTAGCCAAATACAATATCAAATGAGAACTTTATAAAAACTGCATTGGTCATACGATCAGTTGATGATATTTGCAAAATTCCCACTTCACAGGAATACCCAGGTTAATAAAAGAATCTGTCGTCCAAAAACATAGTACTAAACAGCGTACGCACTAACCAGAGCGATCGTAGACAATAGTGGTTAACGTCATATATGCCCGCGTGGAATAAAAGTCGATATGCTAATGAAAGCATATGGACAAATGAACATTAAATGAAAATAGTATATACATCATTATAAATTTGGTTTAATATTTTATGAACTCCCTAACTCATTTGAGAAATTCAATTGTGTTGGTATTCCATAATTAAGAGAATGAATATAAATGCCTACAAATTGCAGACATGTTTTTTTGGTGGGCTAAACTGTTGTCATATATTAATAAAATATAATAAATTGAATGAAAAAGTATTATTTTTATATGCAATATACCAGAAACAGTACACAAAATTATAGTATAAATAATATTTTTGTTCGTTCCCATTACCAACAGTCATATTTTATGCAATTTAGTTTTCCTACTGTAGGCAAATATTTCAAATTAAAACATTTCACATATTTATAGCATCCGTAACCTGGTGAAATTTATATGAATAGTATCGAAATTGAAACGTTTATTAGCCTCATTTTATTTCCATTATAGAAATGGTTACTATATTTTTTGATAATTTTTTTCAGATTTTATATTGAGACACCTTTTGAACAAAAAACACTAAATTATTTCCAGTTTTCATAATTAGTCCACTTCAACATATGAAAACCTAATCTTAATTTATGTTAAACTCTTTGGGTCACTTTAAATATAACACAGTATCTATACATGCTGACATTATTTGCTAATCAAAAAAAACTTTTACAGATCGTTTTGAATAACATGCTAAATTGTGTTGCATTACATTCCTTTAGGTACAATCTCTCATCATATCCCAACTGATTATATGATATATCCTTTTTTATACTCTGGTTGTTGTTTAGACTTACGACTGTATATTAGAATAACAATTTAAATTAATTATTTCAATAATTTCCTCTATTTTGTATGTTGTAACAGGTGTCCGAATGTTAGACGGTAGTGTAAATGATGCAGTTGAAGCAAAAGCATTGGGTTTGAATCCAAATCACATAGATATTTACAGTGCTTCATGGGGTCCAGAAGATGATGGTTCAACAGTTGATGGTCCAGGACCATTAGCTCGACGTGCATTCATTTATGGTGTGACAAGCGGTCGCCAAGGCAAAGGCTCAATATTTGTTTGGGCATCAGGAAATGGTGGTCGATATACAGATTCATGTAATTGTGATGGATATACAAATTCAATTTTTACCCTTTCCATATCAAGTGCAACACAAGGAGGGTAAGTTATATACTCGTAAATATGTACATACATGATTTATATAATGTGTCATGTTAAGATTTTGTTTACTTATATTAAATTTTTTTTAACTAAATAATAAATGACGTATTTAAAAATAGATTAGGGCAATAATTATAAAACTCTTAACAATAAAAATTTAATTTGTTTGTTTTCTACAAACCATTACAGATATAAACCATGGTATTTAGAAGAATGTTCTTCAACACTGGCAACAACATACAGTTCTGGTACACCAGGTCATGATAAAAGTGTTGCAACCGTTGATATGGATGGTAGACTAAGACCGGATAGAATATGTACAGTTGAACATACTGGTACATCAGCATCGGCACCATTAGCGGCCGGTATATGTGCATTGGCAATTGAAGCTAATCCAACATTAACATGGCGTGATTTACAATATTTGGTTGTGTTGACGTCACGTCCCGAACCATTGGAAAAGGAAACTGGTTGGATATTAAATGGTATAAAACGTAAAGTTAGTCATAAATTTGGTTATGGTTTAATGGATGCATTGGCAATGGTTAGTTTGGCCGAACAATGGAATATTGTACCGCCACAACATATATGTAAATCAAGGGAAATAAATGAAGATCGACCAATTGACGGTTCAGTTGGTTATACGGTACAAACACATATGGATGTTAATGGTTGTGCTGGTACAATAAATGAGGTACGCTTTTTAGAACATGTACAATGTAAAATAACATTAAGATTTTTTCCACGTGGTAATTTACGTATATCGTTAACATCACCGATGGGCACAACAAGTACATTATTATTTGAACGACCGCGTGACGTTGTTAAAAGTAATTTTGATGATTGGCCATTCTTGAGTGTACATTTTTGGGGTGAAAAAGCCGAAGGTCGTTGGACCTTACAAATTATAAATGGTGGTCGACGACGTGTCAATCAACCGGGTATATTATCAAAATGGCAACTCATATTTTATGGTACACAAACGAATCCGATACGATTGAAAAATGATTCACAAAATCGGGCGAATCAAAATACACGATTAGGAAATGGTAATCCATTTGTGTTTCCAACCGATTCAGATTTAAGTCAACCATTACCATTCAATTATAATAGTGATATTTATTCGGGTTATGTTAATTATCAGAATTTATTTAATGGTGCCGCAAGTAATACAGATCAAACGATTGCATCACTTGACGGACATAATATACCGACACCTCAACGTGAAAATGTTATGGCCGATTCAAATAATAAAATTGTTTTACATGATTGTGATCCTGAGTGTGATCAACAAGGTTGTTATGGCCGAGGACCAACACAATGTGTTGCATGTAAACATTATAGATTGGATAAGTAAGTAGACAATTTTTTTGTTTTTGTTTTTTTTTATTAAAATATTTATTTCAAAATTTTTCATTTTATTCTATTTACGTCAAATGTTTAAATAGCAAATAAAAAAATAATCTTTCATCTATTCAACCAATTAAATCAACTTTGTGTAGTAATAACAGCTGCCAATTTTATTGTAGTTGGTATCAAAAGGAATTGTCTAATAATATTTAAGTTAACTCTATCTAACAAATTCACTGACGTCTGTTTGATGCTAAAAATAGAAATGGCAGTTTATCTTCATCATATGCCACCCTATTTGCTTATGTGTGGAGTACAGATATTTAACAATATAATCATGAGAATCTCTGGTTTTAAAATGTGTTCAAATATTTCAAGTTTTCAGACAATTTGACGTATTTTGTTTTGAAGTCTTCATAAATTCATTTTAATATGGAATTTCAAAATGAAATTAAAAGCTTGTTTAAATTTTTTAGATGTTTTGATGAGAATTCAGTAAGTTTTGAACGAAATTTTCAATATGATTCTCATTGGAATTCGAAGAAATATCTTCCAAAATGACATGAAAGTAATATTTCTAAGTTGAAGTATTTCGAATTATAATCGAATATCAACACAAACATGTCATATTATTTTTAGCACTTGATGTCATCAAATGTGTTTTTAGTTTCATATTAAATTTACGCCATATTCCTATTTTCATTCAGTTTTCCTATTTCATTTTTTATATGACTAATAAAAATTCATTTGTGTAATTTTTGTTTTTCCTTTTTTTTTTTTTTGTAATTATAATAGTAATTTGAAATTTAATGGATTGTCCGGTCATGTCACAATAATGATTGGTATCTAATATTTAATACCAACACGGAAATTTGTTTACGAAAAAGTAATACCCGTAATATGCCTCCCAATGCCATGAATATTAATTAAATTAAAATGTAATTTAAAATTGACTAATTTGTTGCGTGTGATAAGAAATCTGTACAAAAAAAAAAAAAATACTATAAAAGAAAACGCCGGTAAAAATAAGGGTTGAATTATTGATTTTTATTATTAATAAATGTTTAATAGGCACAATATAAATTATTGGAAATTAATTACTTTTGATGGTATCATTACATTACGAATTATTATGTCTATATTCGATATGCAATGATTAATATACTTATAAATTGATGTTTGTTTATAAGCGATCATAAAATCAACCCCAATAATTAATTTTTATCGTGTTATGAAAATATGTACCCGTAATACTGCAAAATAGAAAACAATAAAAATCCCCTGTATATTCCATGTACATTATTACTTGAAATTAATAGATTAAAAACCATTAATTGTAACAGATATAATATTTTATGTATCTGGAATTACATCGATAGCAGCTTTCTCGTAGAATTTAAAGATTATGGCTCGAAAGCTTCTGCATACCTTGACCCTAATGTCATGTTCCGTCTTAGCTATTTAAATATTCAAATGTATAACTGTATAATTATGATTGATCCTATATTTGGTGATAAAATCTTTACCCAGTCAACAAATAGATATACACCGTATCTTTATTCCCATTTTTATTCCCATTTTTATTCCCATTGGATACGTCGTTAAATTAACATATATTCTAATCGCGTTCCATGTAGTTAAAGATGGATTTTATTTTGGTATTTAAATCCCAATTGGATTTTAACCCTCTACCACTTTTTATCAACAGTAAAAATTGTAACGAACCCACCCTTCTTAAATTGTCAGGATTTATTTGTTATTCATAATTTTATTTACATAAATTAATTGGAAAACATTTTCTTGTGAATTTTCAGTACATGTGTCAGTCGCTGTCCACCAAGAAGTTTTCCCAATCAAGGAGGTGTGTGCTGGCCATGTCATGAATCATGTGAAACATGTGCTGGTGCCGGTCAAGATAGTTGTCTAACATGTGCTCCGGCTCATTTACATGTTACAGATTTGGCTGTTTGTATGCAAGTGTGTCCTGAAGGATATTATGAAAGTAAGTTTTATTTAAATACTATATATCATGTGTATTATATATTATGTGTGACTATGTTTATAATGTAATTTTCTTTAAATTTTCACTTTATTGATTTTTTTATTTGGTTATTTTTAACTTTTCACAATTTATTCTTTACTTATATTTCTGACATAATAATAGATAATTTATTACCTTCTGACATTCTATATTAAGTTAATTAATAGAAGAATAACTTCAGGATAACTTTTGCAAATTATATATTTATTTACTGTGGATATACGAGTATATTTACATTATACGAGATATCTTTCCTATGGAATACAACAAAATGAATATTAATTAGTTATTATATAACATTGAGAAATTAAAATTAAATTGGTTCATCTTAGCCTATTATTTGAATAAGTGATAGTATTGTACGGCATTTGAAAATTTTATCTTCATATTGTTGTGATAATATAAATGTTGTTGCCTTTTTTTCAATGATTAAGTGAAAAATGGGAATAAATCATACGAATTTGATATATATATCATATTCTATTCTAATCATCTTATTTAAAGTTTTCTGGAATGACAATCTTTTTAATAGACAATATTGTACAGTTGCTATTTAATATATTTAAATTACTACTTATAGCAACCTTAAGCAATCAAATATTCTTGTTACATAAATGAGACATAAATTTCCTTCAGAAAATTCCTTAAAGTTGAGTTTATAATATATAGCAACAGAATTAAATGATGTCTCACAGTTTGTAATATATAGAAACAGAATTAAATGATGTCTCACAAATCAGGTTCTTATTTTATGTTGTAAACATTATCGACGAATTTACTTTTCAACCACATGGCATCATTTTATTTGATTATGTATTATTGAACTGTAAATGTTGTTTCATCAGAAATCATCAAATTTGCCTTTATTATCGATAAAAATTTCACATTCCGAATCATTGCTGGTGATATTTGGTTCTATCGCATTCATGGTGTTTGACGATACTATCAGTTTTATTGTAACGCTGAATGGTTCGATATTACACAGAAATTTTATTGATACAAAAAAATTAGATGCCTTATTTTCCAACCAAATTCACGACAATCATTTTATTATGTTTAAATTCTTAAGTTTTCCAAGAAAAAATACAATTTCAATTTTATTCTAAAACGTTCAAAATTGAAATTTGTGATGAAATTTTTACAAATGCAATTTTATTTTCAATTTAAAGTAATTTCGTTTATTGGAAATAGTCAAAGATTACAGTTGTGCCAATATGTTCGATGATGAGTGAACTAATGTTTTCCAATACTCATAAATCTATAAGTTATTGATATCAATTTAAAGCTTCAGTGTAACACAATTCCATTTGCTTTTAAGACTCTTAATTTGCATGCATTTTCTCTTAAATACTATGTAATAAAGATTCCCATAACTCATCATGATTTTGAATAGTAATGAGTTCAACTTAAAGCACAGAGATTGTTTAACAGAATTCTTGGAATATTCCACTAATCTATGCATAGTTTAATATATTCGTTATTGAGCGAATGGCTTTCTTCAGCAACAAGTTAATCACATTAAATTCCTTTCCCTATGATCAAATATACAATTTACTATAGAAATGAATACAAATTATACCAACATAGTCTTCTCGTATTTATGCTTATATCGTATAAGGACATCTTTAATATATTGTATATATATTTTTCTTTCCTTACTATAATATATATATAGTTTATATATATAGTTTTTCCATGCACATAATTTCAATAAAAAAAAACTTTTTACATTTTCATATCGAATTTTTGCTCATTCCTTTTTTAATTTTTTGTGTATAGCGAATAAACAGCATTTTCATGGTATATTTGCAAGTTTTTCAGTTAAAATGCTATCTTTTTATGGTATCTCTTGCTTTAAGTGTACATAGTGTATGCAAAACTGCAAAACTAGTATAGATAATATTATCACATTATCCCTAAATGTACAGTGCACATCCTAGAAGAAAATGAGATTAAAGAAAATTAGTAATTTTAAGAAAATTGTCGTCGTCACTTTCCAAACTTTATAAATATTATGTTATGTACATAATATATGCGAGTATATAAAACATGCAATTATATACTTATAAATATTATGTCTATTATGTACAATATATCATATGTTTTAAATGAAGATTAATGAAAATTCCATATTTAGCGTAAAATTTTTCTGAATGTATTATTCTGGAAATATTTTCGTGAATTAAACTCAATTGTGAAAATAGTACTATGACCGACTATCATTTAAGAACCCATTTCTATTGTCTACCAAACATAATTTTTAATGATTATCGATTTAACATGTAATATATGCAATAGCATTTTGGAATGTAGCATATTTTTTCGTATATGCTTTTAATTTTGCATACGATTTCTACTAAATTTTAATGCTCTATTTTATGTGTCTTAGATATTTAATTTCCTAAATTTAAATCATTTAGAATTTATAGAACAAAAATTTTTAATTTATAATAAAAACAGATCATAGTGGCTTATCACCATGCAAAAAGTCTATATTGTGAATAACGATAATGACTGTGAATCACATTCATCAGTTTAGATGGTATTCCATACATTTCTAGATTTATCGATTTTATCGGTACCGTCTGCTATACTTGGTGCAGAATTCCAGAATCATTTTGTAGCCCATTTTTTGTTAATTGATATGTAGCCTGTTTGGTTACTCAGGCCGGCTTTCTGGTCTATTCCTTATGATTTAATTTTACTTACAATTTTGTGCTTTATAGAAACCTTACAACTTGAGGTTGCTGAAGCTATATTTACGAGAATCAAGCTAGGTAGTTTTGACTGTACACATTACTCTACTGAATTATTAAAGATTTTTTCGATGATGATGACCAGCAATTGCAGTCATATACAATTTGAATCTATACGTGGATATTATTTGTTACTTATGTTGTACAGATTATTTATTAGATAGTGTTTGAATTTTATAGAGTTTTGTGTAAAGTTGACTTTTAATTTCTATTTTCTTATTTTTCGAAAAGTTGTAATTTAATACTTATGATTCGAATGGGACGTAGTGTTTTTCATGGTCAATATAATTATAATTTTGATAAGATTTTGTACGATTATTATACTCATATATTAATTAATTATAACAGTCATGAAGAAGTGTAAAACAATTTATGTTATTGACTCATTTCAACCCTTTGAGACTTCAGATTAAAGATGATGACAGACATTAATAATAACACTGTAAAAACACAATTCATAATTACAATACTAAATACAATATGTAATTAATTTTTACTTATTACCATATTAGTGAAGGCATTAAAATTGAAAACAAGAAAAGAAGTGACAATTTTAAAGAAACTCCTTGTTTTTCCAACTAAAAATTATGAACTCTATATAATATATTTACTACACCCATTAATATGTATATCATAGTATAAGCTATACAAATTAGTGTAGTACATTGTGTAGTTAAAGTACCAGTAGTTGTATCGTTTTGCATACTAAAAAGAATAATCTTTTCAAGAAGCACTTAGTTTATAACCTGTTGCTTTAATTACTTTTGATCAAAAGTGTTTTTTTTTTTTTGCTAGCAAAAGAATTTTCAATGTGTCTGTCTTCTCACTGGCAAAAGGCAGTATAAAAAATTTAACTCTGAACTGTACTAGAAATTTTAATTTTCATTTATACTTTTTTTAAACTTCTTTTCCAATTATTTTCTATAAACAACAACAGAATTTTCTTTAAAAATTTTTCCCTCTTTTTAATTACATGATAAGATAATTTTTCATGCATAGACAAAATTAATTAGTAAAACTTTATTTTAATTTCTTCTTTTTTTTTTTTTTTTTTGATTCCATAGAGAGTAGTAGTTTAAGGAGAAGTTAACTTCATATATAAATTTAGTATAAACTATTTTGTTTATACTTTTTTTTATCTCTTTAATTTCATTTTTCTAAGAAATCAAAATTATGACCGTGAGGAAAAACAGGAAGAAAAAAAATTATTTGCTTTAAGTTTAAGACGGAAAGAATTAACACTTAACTTACGTTATCTTCCTTTATGTACATATAATTCTAGTATATGAGAAAATTAATTAAGATGGCACTATTAGATTGATTATTTAATTAAAAAAAATTCAATGCAAGGATTTTTTTTGAAAAAACCATTATATACTCGAGTATAGGCAATATTTTCTGATCATTTTCTTTACCTTCCGTTACCTTTAGATTTTCAGATTTTCAGAATACTTAGGTTAAATATGTTTAGTTCTTCTTGACTTAGTAATAATTTGTGCAGTATAACTTGGGAAAAAATTTCTTAATGACGGTTCTTCGCCGTTGATAAGAATACGTTCCATAGTCTTAGTATCACTTTTGCATAATTTGTAATTTTATGTCGTTAAAAAACTTTAGCTTATTCGAATATAAAGAACAATTTAAAATCTCTCCTAAACCAATCAACATCATTTCCGCCTTTTTTTTCTTTTTTTTTCATAATTTCTAAGATATTTTTTGAATGTTCTAAATATGGAAAATTCGCCCGATAACTTAAATAATTTTCGTTACACCATATAGAAGATCCTCAAAAGACCCATATATATAGTATCGGTTCAAAGATAATAGTAAAATAGTTTTTTCTCAAGAAAATTAGAAAAGTAATGGGTATTAAGGTTAAAGTGGATCGCTCCTGTTGAATTTTACTATAGGTACCTTATTATAGTTGTAATTTTAGTTGACATTGGCTTATTTGTATTTTTTGTTATTTTTAAAGAATAATTTTTAAAAATTTTTAAAAACTATCTCTAAACTCAAATATAGTTATTTATATTTTTTTAAATCATATTTGTTTCTGTTCGAGCATATTAAATAAGTAAACAATCAGATTATTTATTTTGTCACGAATTGAAACTAAAATATATATTTTGTTGACAAAATGTGAAACATTTATTTAACAAAATATGGATATCTCTACTAATTCTATTTATAAATAAATAACTAATATAAGTACCTACATATATGGATTTGAATTGCATTGCCGTTGCAGCATTATAATAAGCTACAATTAAGCAAATATTTGTATGTTTCAATGCAAAAATAAATTAATAAAATATTGCACATGAACATTTAATTATTACATATGTACGTGCCATAAATATTTGCTATTCCTATAAACGACTAGTGTATAAATTTATTTATTCAAATCTGATATTTTCACGATATTGGAAACATTTTTTTGTTTTTTTAATTAAATTAGTTAACTCTCAAAATATATAGAAATATACTTTAGCACAATTGTAATTTATTATATTTTATATTATTAACCATTGTTTTATTTTTATAGATTATGATAATAAAACATGTGTGCCATGTGAGGCTAATTGTGCATCCTGCCAGGATCGTCCAGACTATTGTACCAGTTGTGACCACCACTTAGTTATGCATGAACATAAATGTTATTCAGCCTGTCCATTACATACCTATGAAACAGAGGATTACAAGTAAGTTATTAAATACAATTCTGTTTTTTTTTTGTTTTTTTTTTCGTTTTTATTGTTTTTGGAACTATTTACAATTTGTATTGCACATTAAATGCATTTGTAATGTACTCTGAAATTAATATTTGCAATGTATATTTTGCACAACATGTAAATTTTAAAAATATATTAATTTGAATGAATAAATATATGATATCATAATTTATTTATATTTTCAATTAAATAACATTTTTCATTTAAAATATTATTGGATATTTTTCGAATTGAAATTCGTATTAGCGTTTAATGCATTCCATTTTGTAAATTTTTTTTGTTAAATTAAAACATATGCTTGTCAGAAATATATTATTATCATCAATATATAGTAGCATCATCCGTCATCATCTTTGTCGAATACTATAGGCCACATGATCTTAGAGCAATTGACTCCAGATCTACCTCATTATTTCAAGTAAGTTGTGATCAATAAATTTCACGAATGTTCCACTTTCATAATAATGATCTGAAAATAATAGTATGCAAATCATTTAAACTTCAATGCAAAGAAAATTCAACTGTTTTTGCTATCACATATAAACAGACTATATACATCCGAATCGTTTATTAATTTTGAATGTAATTGTTCTGTTCAAGTCTTCTGCATAAACAATTCTACCCTACTCCTGAATCTCATATAAATATAATATTTAATAAAAAAATGTCTGTTCAAATCTTTTACACTCCATCCCCTTCCAATGGTAGTGGAATCCTTTACAGCGGTTGTTCGCCACGTTATTTTTACACTGCCGGATATTAACCTGGAGATTCCTTTCAAGTGCTTATTTATCAACCATCGGTCGTCGATCCTATTCCACTTTCTTCAATTTACAAATTCTGTTTATCGTCTGTTTTCTCTGTTTTCCATCTATCGAATCTCGCTTCACCCAATGATATCGTATTGTACCACTTTAATTCTTGAGCCACCTGCACCAATTTAGTCGGTTCAAGAATTCTTGTAACGTTCTTGATTTCAAATCTTACCCGTTTACTTAAACTAACGGTTGCCATCGTATTGTGATCGATACTAACCCAGATCACCCATAATAGTATATAAAAAATGAATTGCAGTAATTAATGTGGAACGATCAAATGTTCAACGTGATGATACAAACGGACTTGGTTTTGAGGGTCGATGTAAGATTTTTTTTTTTCTAACAGATATTGTGTTATTATGCATAAAATAAATTTCGGGTATTTTTTGTAGCACGGTGCATGTACGAGTACATGGGTCGAATCGAATACAAAACGTCTCGTTTTAAAATTTTATTTTTGCAGTTGTGTTTCTAGAATTGTATGCCCTTTGAAGAATTCAAAGACACTAATAACACTCTAAAGAGTCATTTTTCATTCATAATTATTAAATGAGATGAATATTTCCTAATGGACATCGACAGTATTCATGTTTATCATAACCAAATGGTATATCAGTTGGCAAACTATGACAAATGGCCAAAATCCTAATACTTGCATATATTTATATTTCTTATAGTACAAATTTTTTTTATCAAAACCTTACTCGATGTAAGACTTTACACTGTAGCCCACAAATCATATTAATTAGATTAAAAACTAAATGTTCTGTATTGCGTCAAATTGTAAACATAAATAAGACTGTCGAATGCATATAAAATATATTTTATCAATTACAATAAAATAAATGAAAGTCAGCTATAGATGTACGTTTTCTCCGGTTTCCTTTCAATAAATCTCGCTCATTTCAAGAATATGTAATTTGTGTCTCCTAAATTCGGAAATCATTTGTGTCAACTTTTTTTGTTGCAAACCTAAACTCTCAGCGCCATGTAATATAGGTTTTTGTAACAGTCAATCTGATAATATTTGTGAACATTTCACCTATAATTAAATAAGTTTTAGCAATGAAGGCTTGACACAGTTGCCTAAATTTGTGGAATTAATGTTAGTGCGTTAATAGCTACACAATTGCCATATACAAACACTTACAATTTTTGCAAACTATTATTATATAAATTAATTGTTGCAGATAGAAACTCTATTTGTTATGTTCATCAAAGTATGAAGATATACAAGCATTTGATCAGGAATTAAATATCTTCTAATTACATACTTTCCGATTTAATTTCAGATTGTTTTAAAAGAATCAGTATGTTGGCACAGTTTTTTTTATCCGTATTCGCTAGTCACTTGAAATAATTGCTCCAGATCTTAACGTACAATATTTAACTAAAAATAAATGTGAAGCATATAAACGTTGTTAGGAACCTTTCTTTGTCAATTTCTCATATCTTCTACTCAAAATTTGCATTGCAAATTACTAATTATTATGCTAAATACTTTTATTTTTCTGAAGTACATGTACAACAATCTTTATTTTACCATCTAATGATATTAGTAACATGTATTTTTGGCCTGAAGTTGTAAACAAAATTATTAAGTACGAGTATCATATAAAGAAGTGCAATTAAAATGTGCATAATTTTATGCACTTTTATAAGAATATGTAGATATTTCAAACTCGTATATATTCCCAATGTATAGTAAAATAAAAAAAACATTTTCTGAAAAAATTTAATAAAAAAATGTCCCGTCTATTGTCAGTTGTCTGTTATTATATGCAAAATGCATACAAAAAAAAACGACTAAATGGAATGTGATTAATGTTACATTTGGAGTCGCATATCTACTGAACTTTTGCCCACGTTATTTGCAGCTCAATATACACGTACCAAACTTTTTTTCTCGATTAATTTTGTTTAGAAAATATTACTTGTTCATTTTTATGTTTTTGTGAAAATTTAATTTTGTTTTTCATCAGTTTTCCTCTAGTTTTATTTTTCCACCTTTTTTTTCTCTTTTTCAAATTAAAAAAAAAAGAACTAAAGTTGCGTATTTTTAACAATAATCATTTATCTGCACGAAATTTTGAAATAATATCCTGACTAATTTGAAATATCCATCAATAGGTGCACTAGGCACATACTGCCCAAACAGAACACTGTTTCCCTAAGTTTTTCAGTCAAGTGCATATTTTGCAATATCACCGACCGCTCCAATTCCACTATTTTTTGTTGACAAAATTCTATTGATCGCCTCCTGGTATACCATTCTTCACAAAACTCCACTTTAATCAGTTTAGATGGTATTCCAAGCCATTTTAAAATTATGCATCCATCCCATTAGTCTTCTTGCCACATAGTAAATTTTTCTCATTTTGTTTGAATATATGTCTGCCATTGTTTTAATTTCATCTGTCCAATTAATAAATAATTATCACTAAAAACATCCTCACTTCTAAATCTATGGTAAACAAAGTTGTTGAATTGTACGTGTATAGTATTTATTATTTAAAAACTTTATTTGTATTTTTATGAATTATATTTATTTCTATTTAAAAAATTGTGAATTACTAAACCGACTCCACACACTACTATGATTTTGGATCATTTTTTCAGAAAATAAAAAGGTTCAATCAGAGGATATAGTTTTTTTTTGTCCATTTTCCTCCCACTGAACCTCACTCAATCCAAGAATATCGAATGTGTACGTACATCTTTAATTCGGTTCAACCATTTGTTCACATACGATGTGTTTGTTGCATTTCAGTACTGCGAGATGCAAATACACAATTGCATAAGTTGATGATGATTTTCTTTCTTACTGGGCGTCAAACCGCAAAAGATAATGTTGATGGTCATTTATTACAAAAACATTAATTTAACTTTACATTTAATATTTAGTAACGAATTATTTAATTAAATAATTTTTAAAATTAACAAGATAATAAATTAAGTTTTCAAAACATACAATTTAAAATTTACTTATTTTATGATGAAATAAAGGAATAAAATGATATTAAAAATATTAATTTCAACAACCCTCCTTTGTCGCTATTTTTTAGTGCTGTCTTTGAATATTGTAAGAAAATTCAAAACATTCGTTATAACATTGATTTTAAGAACAAAAGAAAATATCTTGCCAGAAGTATTCCAAAGAATTTATCTAAACCTAATATAAAATATAAAATTGAAGTTAAATTCCAAAAACATCTCCATTTTAAGTAACATTGAAGTATGATATAGTACTTGACATTAAAGAGGTGTTTTATTTGATTTTCTGATAAAAGAAAGAATCTAACAAAGTGAAAATCAATGGACAAAATGATGTTGAAATATTATTTTTTTAATGATTAAAATTTAAATGCTAAGACTCTTATTGAATAAATGGAAAATCGTATAACATTTGAAGAGGAAAGTTATGGAAAAAAATTTTTTTTTGTTACAATTGAATTCACCTAGTTACCTAGTCTGTTGGTACAATATACTTTTCACCAAATTGACAAACACAAAACCTAACATCTTTTTAGCGCCGATCAAACGTCAGAAATTAAGAACATATCCTCATTATTGAGTTACGTCAACATACGTAGTGGTTGAGATGGGCTGAGTAAGCATGTCGATTACTTCATTTGTTATCATATCAATATATTATATAATCAGTGCATATACATCGGTAATCGAATCCGGAACCTCTATACGTTAGGGACAATAAATTACAACTATTATACATTCCCTATAAATTTAGCAATATTTTTATTAAAGCGTTCTGAAAATACTTAATACAATGGAAATCTCGTATGATAAACCTTAGTTTTAATTGAAATTCAACTAATATCCTATCAATTATAAATGGTAATAATTTTGCTTAATTTACTAAATTGTCTCATCAATATAAATTACCACAAAATTTTGATCCTAAGTAATGAAATATCGAAATATTGGAATGTCGTACGAATTGTGTATCTTAAACTCTATTTGAAAATTTGAAGAACGTTTATATATGCAAAAATGATGATAAATATATATGTTCTACTAAAACTATAACCCGATTAAAATGCAACGACAACATACATTTCCATAATTTCAACTAACACTTCTGGAAAACTGCCTGAACATAAAGAAAGTGGAAACAACCATAAGAACCATAGAGTTTATATGTAATAAAAACATTTTCCAACCGCAGCAATTTCCTAAAGTAAACCGGAAAAGTTTTGTTTTAATAGTATTAAAGTTGCATAACTTGATAATGTTTTCAAAGAAAAATTAGGGAAAAACTTTCAAATTTGGAAAGAAAATGACTAATAAAAAATATTATTTTATTTTGATGGTACATCACATGAATTATGTCGCATTTTATTTTCATTTTTATTTTACTTTTCATGTATAGCTGAACCAAATTAAAAGACAAAAATAAAATTTTACAGGATTTTTCTTTACAACAATTCACCATAATTAGGATTAAAAAAAATAATATAGTAGTAATGTTAAGTACTCCATTAAGTATAATAAGATATTAAAATAAGTACCAATAGAAATATCCTTTTTAAAGATAATGGAAAAAAGTCTTCTTCTTATTCATCTCCTTCTCCCTTTCAGTATTCCTTATTCAAAGTATGCCCCTTTGCATGTCAGTATATTTTTTTGATAATTACGAGTATCTGTATTCTGTATCGTCAATCACTGCATTTAGTCTATTGAAATCATTTTGATAACTACTGATAATGGAGATTTACTCGTTATAATAGTAAATTATTGCTATTGTTTTTCAATTTGATATTGCAACGTCAAGTATATGAAAAGGATAATAAATAAAGCCTCTTAAAATGCCCTAATCTTTTAATTATACAAAGGTATGAGAAAATAAAATTATTAAAATAATTTGAGCTATTGTATTGGAATTATGCCACTGGAATTTTCTGCAATTACAGACATAGTACTATCCTGCACAACTAATTTTAATGAAACGTATTTTAGGTATAACTGAACTGCTACATATTAATTAATACCTATTGAATATGTATTCATACAAATTTCACCAATATTCATTGAAATAATTAGAGGATTTGTATGTGCAGCTGATGCCCAAAATACAATTGTAGCTTATATCAATAAAATACGTCACTATCATTTTCTGTTATTCCTGGCAATGTAAAATTATACAAGTCATTAATCTAAATTTCA
The DNA here is from genome assembly GCA_027564355.1 of Penthetria funebris. NCBI lineage: Eukaryota > Metazoa > Arthropoda > Insecta > Diptera > Pleciidae > Penthetria > Penthetria funebris. The sequence continues at coordinate 1,507 of JANSTX010006337.1, read as the reverse complement.
CATATAGCAATTTTGTCAGAAATCCTGGTGTTTTGTCAACATACAATGTCTGTCACTCTAATCATAACCAACTTCAAGTAGCTGTAGCTGGCAAACAGCTGATCATAGTACTATCTACATTTGACGGATTTTTATAGTATACAAAATAATTATATTAAATATTGTAATTGACAAAAAAAAAATTAACCTCTTGTAAGGTTTCAACTTAAATTCATTGCTCCATAGGCAGCGTACGTTTGATTTGGACAAGTTCAGCTGACTTTTTGCTAACAGTTGCATTGAAATGTTTGCGATTTTCCTGCCAAATGCATTGCATTGTGTAAATTCACATTTACTTGGTTCATACAAACAAGACTTTAATACCTTTATTTTTGGCCACGAATACACATCATGTAGCTGAGATGTACTGCGTGATCGTATTTCCGGTGGTACGGCGAAAAGTTGAAAATAGATAGAAAAATCTTTGGATAATAGTCGACAATTAGATTTAGGGTATTTACATAACCATGAAATACATACATACCAAATGTTGGTATTCATCCAAATGGCGCAGCCTCTTTTTTTAGTCACGATCACATTTCAAGTATTGATAAATAGTGCAGTAAAATCAAACCATTATGGATACGGTTATATAGTAAACAATCAATTGGATATTTTATCTAGTGATATTCACTTTAAATACATCTATTATATAATAATTAAGTGACTTCTGCGGCATGTTAATATTCAAAATACATACATGTAGATGTACATTAAAAACACTTAATAAAGGCACATTTGCCTAAATTGTTCTTCATATCCTTGTTTTAATTTATCTGATGTTATAACTGGAATTTTCTCCCATATGTTATTAGAATCTATTATATTAAAATTTCTAAAACAATTATTCAAAATTTCACATTTATTATACTATTTAAATCAGAATGTGAGTGCTTGCTTTTTAATCCCATATAGTTCGTTAATATTACGAACTCAATTTTCTTGAATGTGCATCATTAGATTGGCTATTTTTAGTCCTGTTTCAATGGATATTAGTATATAAATATTTTAATACTACATTGCATTTTGATAGTGTTTTAGTAGATGAATTTTTCAATGCCGCACACGTTAGATTTGCATTTCATAAATCTAGCATATATTTTTTGGTGGTTTTACTTTATACTTGACTTTAGAAGCTATCTAAAATTCTGCAAAACATTCAAATTGTAGGAACATTTAAGAAAATGTCATTGTTACAAGTGGACTGTCACTAGTTTTATAGAAATATAGATCTGATTAAGGAAATAAGAATTTCAGAATAATACTCGTATTTATCTAGAGTCTAATAATGAAATAGCAAACATTAAATAAACATTGTGTCTTTTATAGAGGTGTATCTTTTCGAGTGTTATGCTTTAAAGATAAAGAATTGTTTTATGTAAATTTATCGTAATCTTTGTTTATTGAAAGCACTTCAACTATAAACTATTTATTCCGTCTATAGCTAAGCCTTTGTGTATTATATGTA
>JANSTX010006336.1:10459-38943 GCA_027564355.1 Penthetria funebris | reverse complement strand
AAAATTTATTTTCTTTATCTTCATAAGTGTAGAGAATAATAACTTTAAATTTAATTACAGATGAATTACTACTGATTGTTACAAAATCTAAAACTAATACATCAAATGATGTTGAATATTATAAAGGGCCTACACAATTAGACATTGACCTGGCAACAAATGGATTGTTGTTGAAAAAGGTCATTTCTCCAATTATAAACATAGACGAACTAGTTTTACAGAGTGATGTAAATATATTCATAAAATTTTAATTTGCATTCCGACTTATTGTGTTTTATTTTTTAAAGGTCCAATATGATATCAGGAAAATTTGCATTTCCTTAGCAGAATCGTCAGCATATATTATTGGTGCCGGGCCATATGCCAAACGTTTAATTATTATGTTAAAACAAAGACTGATAAATAAAAGACTTCATGAAATTGATACAGTACAATGTTTAGTTGACATGGGGTTTACAAGGACAAAAGTTATTCATGCACTACAAATAAAAAAGTAATAGAAATTTATTTATTTTTACATGTTAGTAATTTAACTAATGGAGTTTTTTTAAATTTTTTATTTAAGTAATATTTATTCCGCCGCATTGGACTGGCTAATTGTTAATCAAAGTTCAAATAATTTTACATTAAATTCATCGAACTCAATAGAATTATGTGATAATGTTAGAAATTCAAATGTAAGTACAAAGCATGTATTTTTTTGATTGAATGCATTTAATTATAATTATAATTCTCAACGAGCGCTCGTCTACATGTATGTATTTGCTTTGTGATGTGAAAAAATGTATTCACAATACAATTTATAAACATTTATAAATGTTATATGTATGTATATATTAGCTTCATTTGACGAATGCAGTGACCGACTATCATCGAGGTTACCTAACCCATCTTTACCTCCACACGACCGGTAAATCGATCATGATATACGTCAGTAATGGTCTGTGATCGATGCTAAAAACAAGGTGTTAGTGTTGTGATTGTCGACATGTTGAAAAAACATCTCAACGCAACAAACTAAGTAGCTGAGAATTTCTGATAATTATGATTGATATTTTGCCACTTATTAAATTTAAATTTTTGTTATTTGAGTTTAGATGCATATTAGAAACGACAAAAGAGAAATGTCGCCGTCGGCGCGTAAAGTTTAAGATGATTCGTTAGAAGAAACTTTATTACTGCATTAATGATAATTTCAATAAAAAGTCAATAATTAATTTGTACACCATCAATGATATCGTCTAATTAACTTACCTTCAGATAGTATATCTGATTTTTTTTTTTTTTTGAAATTTGATCACCACTTAATCAAGATTTTTTTTCCCCACATAACTGATTTAATGATTATCACTAAACTAATATACAAAGAGGCACTGTAAATTGCAATTTTAGTTATTTAGGCGTGTTCATATTTGATGTGTTACATAAATTTTGGAAGTGACAAATTAACATCATAATATGTATATATACGGTATAAAATTCAAGATAATGATACCACATATACATAGATATGTAGTCTGTGATATGTACTATGAGCGTTCGACATATATAGGCTACTTTTTATTATTTATAGTATGCGATTGGGTCATTATTTAAGTTATGCGATTTTTTAATTATATTCCAAAACTGAATTAAAGCAAATACATAATATGAATTTCATTTATTTAAAAAAGAATATTTATTTATAAATATTGTATATATGTTACGGATTAAGAAATTAACTTTTTTTTCTCAATAATCATTAAATCACCAAATTCTACGACAAATACCTCTTTGATCCAATAAATAACCATCTGGACAATCACTAAAAGCAGCTGTATTAAAAAATGTTGGATCAACATTTGGTAATTTATTATGTTTTAATGATTTCTCTGAAATATCATCGAAACTTTCTTTGGATGGAAAATCTGATTTCGGATAATCATCACTAACATAACTATATGTATCATATTCATATTCAGTAGGATAAAGTTCGAATGATCCAAAATCTTCATTCTGAAACAAATTGTTTAGATTTATTTACTTTATTTTTTTATATTCATATTTATATAATCAATGTAAAATGTTGTAGCTTTACTTACACCTTCGAAATATTTTTTTGGTAATGCATAATTCCAGAAACTTTTCACATTTCTCTTTTGAGAATTATTTTTATTCTTTCTATGTTTAACAAGATGTGCTGATTCTGTAAACGAACAGATTATCAAGCAAATCGTAAGTAATAATATAACGTATATTTTCATTGTGACACTTTTATGGTTTAATATTAATTTTAATATTTATTACTATTGAAAGGATTGAAAATAATTGATTAAATGTGATTTTACGATGTTCGTTCCTTTTATAATATCTTAATGGCAATACAATAAACCGCAAAAACCGAAATCCGATTTATACTTTTAGCTGGTACATAATTATATATTTGTTTATTTAAATTAAAAAACAGAAAGTATGACGAATACAAAAATTTATTTTCAGAACTATTAATACTAATTAAATGTTTTTTTTTCTCTGCTTTTATGTGGAATGTGTTGTGTTTTTAATTACACTTTTCCTGAGAAAAAAAAATTTTTCAAATTAAATTACGCTTATTGCTTATTTTTTAGTGATTTTGAGAATATTTACTGGATCATATGGCTCTTTAATTATAATAATTTTTAATAAAGCTTTATTTAGTTGAACACACTCTATATATTTCATTGAATACTTTATATATCATACATATGATACATCATCATATCAACCTTTAATGTCGCTTAATTTTTGGCCGACCAGATCTACCCTGAGGGTTACAGTGCTGTTCACATTTTACGATATTATCGAATATTGTATGAGCGATCTAATTCTTTTTTCTTCGTCTACTAATCGTGTTCGTTGCCTTAACATTCAAAAATCTTCACAAATTCTCATTTGATATTGTATTTGTTCAAAAAATTCTTAATATGTGTCTAAGGCACTTATTTTGATTATATTTTATTTTTTCTAATAAAAAAGTTGTCGAATCGAACATTCAAAGGACGTGGCAGGTGTTCGGAATGCTAAGTGGAATTTAATGGGTAATACACTGAGGCGTGTTCGGTCAAAAAAATATCGCAACATATGCGTTAGACTGGAATCCTCAGTCACTAGTCGCTCCAGCTTCAGTCGTGTGTCGATTTCTGCTTGTACCAACGGCTGCTTGTACCAACGGACATATGTCGTCGACAAAATGAAGACCATCAAATAGATTCGGTAGACTCCACAACATACTTTGTGATTTCATTGTTTTACTTTGTCATATTCCAATCTAAGACTATTTGAAATAGGATTGGCTACAAAACATATCCCTGATTACTATCAGATACATCGCCAACCCTGATACAAGATTTTGCACTGCAAGACATGATAAATTATATGGATCATGATATTTTTTTTTGATTGTATGCCATTGTGTTCAAGAATTGTCGAACACATTGTTTATTGTCGACGAACGGCATATATAATATGGCGTTTGCCATTTGATCAATTGTTTGAATATACGATTGTGTATGTGATCTGTGCACGATCTACCATATGTATAACATCAGCATGTTCTTTACAAATTATATGCTCAAGTGTCATATCGTCATATCGTGCATAACTATTGTAACAACTCTGTTTATTGTGTTTAGTAAAGCGTTACCAAGACAGTTTTCACCCATATTCCAATTTCCATTCGAACGTTATATTATCAGATAACCACACGCTTCACCGATAATGGGATGTACTACAAATGCGATGTAGTCCCATGGAGTTATCATTGCTCGTGTAATACTCTCAGCATTAACTGCCTCGCTGCATTTTTAATGTTTTTATTGCGAATTTGATTTAACATAAATTTTGAGTTAAACATTTTAATCTTCGTCTATCTGGCACTATTTAAAACTGATAACTGCAGATTCTACATAAGGCAGAACCAGGAGTTAATAGAGTTACAATCAAATAATATGCTTGAGCAATAAATTTGGAGTAAATATAATAATTTTTGTTCTGTTTTTGGAATATTTCATAAAAATTTTCATCTAAATTTACGAATATACTGAGTCGACTACTTTAGGCTTTACATATTATAGGGGTTTCTTGTTTATTATAGAGGTTTCTTGTTTAATTAACTAATGTAAATATATAAGTTACAAAACCAAAATTAAACAAAATGAATATATGCTACGAATGTTATTTCTTTAATTATTTTATATTATTTTTTTATATTTATGTGGCATTTATTCGTTATCAAAAATATTGAGTAATTAAAAGTGCATACCGATATACTTATATTAGTTTAATGTGCGGCTATAATCTTGAGATGTGGTGAATTTATCTAATATTTAAAATATAAATGTAGGTATGACTTATTGGGGTTTTATTTATTTTTGTTTTTTGTTAAAATTGAAAATCATATATAAATATTTTCATTTTATGAAAGTTCTAATTCTTTCGTATAAAAAACTTGTTTAATACGACCACACATAATATAAACGATAATTAGTGATGTAACTCTCTGTATTGTTTAATGATATGGTGACCGATCATTGTTAGGCAATATAACCGGACTAGGATAGAGCGTATGCAAAGGGGCGAAATGAGATGCATCTTAGAGGCCTAAAGAACGACGCCCACAATTGTCACATCTACTCTATAGCCACATTTTCATGTAATTCCATGGAGCTGAGAGCATTAGATGCCTTTTAAAAGATACAATATAGGCACGACTTATATATCAAACCTCATACCGCGAAACATTACTGTATATGGAACTGACTACATTGCACCAAGATTGTTGACCGCTAGAGATTTCAACACCCGTGATGAGGTTAAAAAACGGCTGGGAAGTTTTCCTAGACATTCTTAATGTCACGAAATCCTTTAAACTCGAAGACAAATCGCTTTGTGAGATCTACTTCGGTTCCCATTCAATTTAACTTGCTAGTTTATAACATGTCTATAAATACTTATTCGAATTAATGATAGCTAATACCACGGACCGAAATTAAACAACTTTAGGTTCTATGACATAGACAAGTTTCAGAATTCGGGTCTTGACATATCATTGACGGAACTACACCGCTTAGTTCGGTGAATATATGACTTATTCAAGATGGGAAAAAATGTTTTAGCACTAAAACAATAGGCAACTAGTCAACAAATGATCAACGGCATTGAAAAGCTTGCTCGTAAATAGCGAATGTTTTGATGTTTTCTTTTCAGAAAATTTTCAATATTCAGCAACACGTAAACAAACAAAACGATCGAGTGTGTAGGGTAAATATTAATCCTGCGAACATCTTAGCAACGAATTCCACAGACTCACATTCGTGCAGCGTGCGATACATTTATCGGAAAATTTGATGCCATTATCCGCATAATAGGTTAATATTGAACTGTAATATGTGATGGACCCTGCATTCTCTTCTTCTCTGCGCTTACATACGATCTCGTTACTGTAAACGGACGTAACCTTACAAATGGAAACATCTATTTTAAAGACTTACATATAAGAGGCAAATCCTTATGCTTTGAGATAATCAAAATAAGTATCCAAAATAAGTGCTGATTTGCCACCTACAGCTTAAATCAAATTCATTCGAGACAAGAAAAACAAGATGATGATAAGGATATAATAATTGAGTATTAGTTTGCAGAAGTTGTAGTTGATATTTTTGAAAAATTAATTTCTTTACTTTTTGAAGTTGACTTAAATAGGTTCACTTATTAAATACACCATAAAGTGGAATTTTATCGACTCTATTAAAAAACACTACGATGCTGAATGAATTAAACATAAAAGCTCTGATTTTCGAACTCAAGATCAATTGATCGCTCCCCATTTTGAGGATGAACATATTTAAATATCGGAAACATAATTTGATTATGCGAAAGGAGAACGAATCAAACGACGCATATATATGAGATTCATAAAAGAATTAACTCTTTGTATGTGTTTGAGGAATAGAAAAATGACCATTGATTTCCAATTATCCGTAGTTGTGAGATTTTTATAATTTTCAGTTAACATTCTACTGACAATTTTCGAACAATTGTTATTGGATCACGGACGAAACGTCTAATTGAATTAATTATTCCGCATTAATCGAAAAACAACATATAACTGAATTTAATTTAATAATTTTATTTAAAAAATTTTCAGAATGCTCGAGAACATATTGAAGCATTGCTTGAAATAATTCGGATTTATTGTCAACGTGATATCTCACCATCAATGGAAATGATTCAATTTATGGTCGATATGGGTTTTGCTGAAAAAGATGTTCGAGACGCTTTAAAACTAACAAGAAATAATCAGACAGCAGCTTGTGAATGGCTTATAGGAAATCGTAATAAAAATTATGGTGAAATTATTGATGGTTTGCCAAGTGATTCGCCAATATTAAAGGCATTGCTAAATTCACCGCATGTTCAGCTTAGTTTATCAAATCCGAAAATGTTTCTCGGTAAGTTTTAAAATTAATGTTTGTTTTTTATAAAATAAAGTAGAATTTATGAATTTCATTTTCTTAATATTTATTTAGCATACATCTTTTTACTTGAGGATTATTCGTCATTGAATATGTGGTTAGGTGACAGTGAAACATCCGGAATTATAGGACATATTTTGCGGACTTACCATGAAGAGAAACATATTTTAGCAATTAATCAATTTAGTTCACTTCTTTAGAAATATTAAAATTTTACTTTTTTTTTTATTATTATTTTATTTTCATTTTTTACATTTACGAGTATGCCTTTTAGTACATAATAATCAAAGTATCTAAAATGCTTTACTCGCATTTAATTGAAATATCATCATTCCAGATGATTTCAATTGTTTAGGCATCGAATTATTAATATGTTTAAATATTTATTTATTGTTAATAAGGTTGCCATACTTCTAGTCAAGAGATTTTTGTCAACCAATAGCATTAAAAATAACTTTTAATTTATCAGGCTCATATGTATTAAGGACATTAGCGAAAATGTTTGTGAACATTCTGTTTACTTTTCTTATTTAAATTCAGGCAGGAACCATACCATCTGCAATAAATTCCCACAAACAAACAAATATTACGTGCAATCTGGGTTAGATTGAATAAACATACATCTAACTCTAATGTAGTTAAAATTAATTATCAGATGAAAAAAAAGTTGGCAACAGTTAACTAATTTCCATAACTATTATTGGTAGGATTTTATAGATTTAAAATTGTTAAATTAGTTGGTTGTGCTTAAGTTTACGATTATTTGCAATAATTTAAAAGCGTGCAAGTATTCTAATATTAGTCGTTATTATTATTATATGATAGTTAGTATTATTATATTTAATATTCAGAAAAGATCTACACAGAGAGTCCTTTCTTTGAGAAGAAAATAATTGACAAACACAAAAATAGTCATTTGTGTTCTTCAACAACGATTTTAGACAATAATGTGTAACAATTTTTAAACAATAGGATCATTCATATGAATATATATTTGGTGTTGATCAATTGTCCTAACGACAACGGATAATTGATCATCGACGATGGTTTTTTTTTTAGTTTATTGTATAATTTTTTTCTTAATGTAAGCCTTTCTTTAAGCTCAAATTCATTGGAGAACTGATTATATTCAGAATTCTAGTACATTATCCTTTTCAACAACAATAAAGGAGGTTGTGCCACATACACCATTTTAATAATCAGAATCAAATTCATACGAGAATGAGTTGTCGATAATTATTTCGATATATATGTCACCAATTGGCGAACTCGAGTTTCATTCTTTATTTTGGCACACGAAGTAGAACTAATAGATTTGAGTTCATAATATGAATATAAAGATTAACCTTTGTTTTTTTTTTTTTCTGAAATAAAGATGATTAGGACTATGTTATGACGTGATTCTACTTGGAATATATCTAGACTCTGTTTCTATTTCTATACTCTTACATTATGCGATCACGTTGCGGTACATGTATGATGTTATACGTACAAAAATAACGTCGGCAATAATTAATACAATATATGTTTGATTATTTAATGTTAACGACTGAATGCTAGTAATTGGCAAAATTTAAATTCCCACAATAATCCAACGATTTATCCTCAAACTTAACGAGAAAAATTTCAACAGACATAAATATGTAGATTTCAGATTAACCTAATTAATTATTTAATTAATTTAATAATTTTTAAGAATTAGGTATAATATCCGTATAGTAGTGAACTGTGTGTTTGTAAATTTAACATCAAGGTATAGGTATACATATAGGTGAATAGGAACGGGTTACTCTGCCAGATCCTCAGAATACAATAGTTTTGCATTTGACATAGTAGATTTAAAAAAGAAACTAAATGCTATACTCATTAAAATTTGTAGTTTGTTAACCGTAATTAATTTAATAGCTTTTAAAATAAATAAAATTAAGAGTTATGCGAATAGAATAAGAATTTTATGGTCAATTATAAAAGTAACGAATAATTTAATTTATAAACAAAAATTAGAGGATAAATAACATTTTGCACAATATTTTAAGATACTCGTACAATTGATTCCTATATGGTATATGCTAATGTTTAAAATTTTAATATTCTTTTTTAATAATTGTTAAATAATTTTATTAGATAATTTATTACAAATATAAAAATGGAAAGGTACTTTTATTTATAAACAAACAAAAAACAAAAAAGATTGGGACTTTTCAATAATTAAAAGATTAAAATGATAATTGCCATTTACGCTTTTTTTTTCTTATTTTCTTTTTTTAATTTATTTATTTAATTATAAGTTGCTTTGTAGAAATTAAGATAATGACAATCTTGTATTTTTTTTATATGAAAATAAATGAAATATTTATTTCATGTATTTAATATAATACAATACTTTATTTATGATCATATTCTTTTAAATATTACCATTGGATGTAATATTTTAACTAACTTAAATGAGCAACGATTTGGGAACCCTGTAATCACAATGCGAATTTAAGTGGTACAAACTTGATGTTCTGAAGAAAAAATTAAAATTGGTGTCTAATTGACAACAGATTATTCTTGAACATCATGTGTATGTATCATGGAATGTGTCATTATATTATGCTGCACAATTTAGAGTTGATCATAAAGATATTTAAAAGACATATTTTGTACTATTAAAACAAGAATTCAGTGGTCTTGCAAATATATGAGATGTCGGGCACGCAGGATCGTTAGGTGATATTTATAAATTCAAATTCACCACTTGTATAGCTGCAGAGCATGGTTGTTACTCTCTAGCAGACATTCTTGTAATAGCACGAGGTTTTTCGATTTTTTAGACTAATTGTTGTAGCAGAATATCTGACATATATGTAAAAAATGTAGTAGGCATTACTACGTATTTTACCGTTTACACCATGTCTTTATCTCCAACCTTTTACGAGAAATTGCAATTTTAGTTTGTGATGAAAAACGTTGGTACATTTCATAGGTTTGTGGATTTGTATTAGGAAATCATAATCTTTAGAAGATGTTATTTATTTAAAATGCGAATATCTCGTAAACGGTTATAGTTAGAGTTTTCGTGCCTGAGAATGGAATATGTAGAAAGTCAATGCGCATCTTTTGCAATCGAAAGCGATGCTGCTATCCTTGCATTTGCACGAGTTTTTTCACGTTTTTAGACTAATTGTTGTAGTAGAATATCTGGTATATTTGTACAAAATGTAGTAGGCATTACTACGTATTTTACAGTTTACACCATATCTCTATATGTAACCGTTTACGAGTAATTGCTATTTCTGCTTGTGATAAAAAACGTTGGTACATTTCACAGGTTTGTGGACTTGTATTAGGAAATCATAATCTTTAGAAGATGTAATTTATTTAAAATGCGAATATCTCGGTAACGGTTATAGTTAGAGTTTTCGTGTCTGAGGATGAAATATGTAGAAAGTCGTTGGGCATCTTTTGAAATTAAAAGCGATGCTGACATCCTTGTTATAGCACGAGGTTTTTCGATTTTTTAGACTAATTGTTGTAGCAGAATATCTGACATATATGTAAAAAATGTAGTAGGCATTACTACGTATTTTACCGTTTACACCATGTCTTTATCTCCAACCTTTTACGAGAAATTGCAATTTTAGTTTGTGATGAAAAACGTTGGTACATTTCATAGGTTTGTGGATTTGTATTAGGAAACCATGATCTTTAGAAGATGTTATTTATTTAAAATGCGAATATCTCGTAAACGGTTATAGATAGAGATTTCGTGTCTGAGAATGGAATATGTAGAAAGTCAATGCGCATCTTTTGCAATAAAAAGCGATGCTGATATCCTTGCATTTGCACGAGTTTTTTTACGTTTTTAGACTAATTGTTGTAGTAAAATATCTGGTATATTTGTACAAAATGTAGTAGGCATTACTACGTATTTTACAGTTTACACCATGTCTCTATATGTAACCGTTTACGAGTAATTACTATTTCTGCTTGCACCAGTATACCACTTAATTACTACATGAGATCACAAAAGTATTACAGTGGAAGCACATAATTGGAATAAGTAAGGAGCGTCAAATGTTTTTCAATTTAGTAGATATCAGGCAAACAGGAATGTAAGAATGTGTATAAAAGTTCAAGTGTATGACTTGTTTTTGGGGTAGTGGCGTTATTTGAATTTAGTATCAGGCAAGTATGATCATTTGGTGGTCTTTATAAATTAAGATATATATAAAGATATATTGCTGAGAATCTCGTGGTTTTTAATTAGTAAAACATTATTTAACAAAAAAATTTATTTTATTTCAAATACAAATATTAAAATTACATAATTTCTTAAAAATACAAAATTAAAATACATGTACATAACACATTCAATATGAATGATTGATTAGATTTTAGTATTTCCTAGCAAAAATATTCTTTTATTTATTTATTATCAGTAGAAAAGTATTTATTTTTGAATAGTTAAAATTAATTAATTATTTAACTTAAATTTAATATGAATTAAAATTATTATGATTATTAAAAAATGATGAAATATTATTTTTGTCAACACAAATTAAAAAAAAAAACAAAAAACATTACTAACAAATTAAAAAGATAAAAGATATAAAAAAAAGAGAATATTATTATCTGAAAATTGTCTTATTTTGCAGATTTATTTTCGTTTGAAGATGAACTTCTTGGTTGTTCAGAAGCAATTTCCATATTAGTGCGAACATTTTTTAATACATTATGTGTTTTGTAAATTTCTTGACGAATATCCTTTTCAACTTGTTCCTTTCGTTTATTAGATATTCGTAATTGTGCAAGTGTTTCTTCGAATGCTCGATGGGTACGTTTTAATTTTCGTTTTAATTCGGCGTTTTCTTGATCAATTTTCTCACAATCATGCATCACAACTGTTGGTGGGTTTGTTGTAACAATTAATAATTGAGATGATGGTTCCAATGAGGCTATACAAAAAATATATAAATTATTGTTATAGAAAACTATATTCATAATAATGAAAACAGCAATTTAATTATTAATAATAGAAATTAATTTATTTTATTAAGTACTACATCACATTTCTCGTTGTTAAACTACGAGAAGAGGAAGTAAGGTAACGATTCCAATTCCATATATGAATGGTTTGCTGACCTCAAATTAGGTTCAGCAAATAGAAAAATGGTCTATGTACTTTCACCAGCCCCAGTATAAATCCGAAGTTGCGCAGAGTTCAGTTAATCAAAGACCAGCTACAATATAATTCAGATATTCTGATCCAAGTCGTGGTGAAATTATTATTAGTGAAGTGTCGTTGTCTGATGATATTACGAGTGATCAAGGAAAATATTGAACAGTATAGTGTAAGATGGAATCTAATTGGTAGCCTTTAAGAGCTTGACCGTACTGAGTTGCTTGTCTCCCTTCACATTATTAATAATTTTACAAACGGTTTGGTATTTCAAAAATTTCATTACTGATAAACTATCAGATTACACATAGGTTACAATATAGCAATAAACTGTAAGTTTTTTTTAAAAAAAATCTTTTAATTGTCATTGGTGACCAATGTGGCCGACTATCATCGAGGTTACTCAACCCATTTTTTTCTGTACACGGTATCACCGGTAACTCGATCATTAAATTGGTTGCAATAAGCAATCAATTTAAATAGCAAAATCTAATTAATATAATAACAGAGAGATCATTAATGAAATTCTATCATTTGATGTAAATTCTATCATTTCACAGATATTTCAGGTATACCATAGACCTCAGCGCAGCTAAAATTCCATCTTAAAGATTTAACCCTGGTAAAACGTTACAGGTCTTAAAGAGTGTAATTTAGAAATAATGTACAATATGATATTTTTGTATTTAGAACGAATAAAAGAAAAAAAAAAAACTAAATCAAAATGCTTACCATTTTCATTTGCCTTTATATTTAAATTACTTAAAGATTTTCTTATAGCTAATCCATCACAGCCAGAAGTGCGTCCACCCGCATCACTTTCAATACCTAAATCTGGAGATGAATTTTCTAAACGTTGTTTAACTTCATCAGATGTATAACCAGATTGTGATTGATCGGTACTATTACCACAACTTTCTTTTTGTTGTCCTTGTTGATTTGACGATACTAATCTATTAGCATTGTCATTAATTTCTTTATTATTATTACTATTACTAAGTCGAGTATCATTAACAATTAATTTATTTTGGAGCAATGCATTTGAATTTTCTAATTGTGTAATTTTTGTAATTAATTCTGATTTTTCCAAAATAATATTATTTAATTTCACTTCGGTATCATTGTATAATTGTTCAAAGTGTAATTTTTCGGTAACAGCCTTATTACGATCTAATACAGTTTGTGATGCTTGTAATGTTGCATCGTCTAAACTCTTTTTCAATGAACGAACATTTTTCTCATTTTCAATAAGTTGATTATTCAATTCAAATTCATTTTCTTTCATAAAATCAATAATTGTTTGTGATTCAATTAATTGCTTATTTAACAATTCAAATTTGTGTAAATGCTCATTATATTCATAACGTGTTACCCAATTATTTGTTATGGACAATTTATATTCATTTTCTTTGTCCACTAATTGTCTTTCATATTTTTCAATAAGTTCTTTTTTACACAAATCTAATTTTTTATCTTCTTTCTCAACAATACATTCAATTTCTTTTTGATGTTTTTTCTTTAATTCTTCAATATTTAATTCAACATCATTTAATTTCATTGTTGTAACACGTAAATTAACATCAAGTGTATCTAATGAATGTGTAAATAATTCATTCATTGCAATTTTCTCCTTTAAATCACATTTTATGTTATGATTTTCTTTTGAAATAAATTCAAAATCTTTTAGTTTATTTGATAAGCAAAGATTTTCATTTTTTATATTCTCAATCAATTTCTTCGATTGTTCTAATTCTAATACGATATCGGTTACTCTTTGTTGTTCATATTTAAGTCTTTTGTCCGATTCAACTAGATCAGAATTGGCATTTGTTAATTTCTTTTCATGATGAACAATTATTTCTTCTAATTCATTTATTTTCTCATTAAGTTTTGTTGAAAAATATTTTCTTGATATTTTATTTATTACATCTTCGCTTGTAGTTGTCGATGTTGTCCATAAAATATCATTGAATTTATTTGGTGAACGTTTATTATTATTATTATTATTATTATTATTGAAACGTATCGATTCATTTAAACCGATACGTGCTGTTGAAACATTACGATCTGGTTCTGACCACGCTTCCGATTCAGAGTTATGATCAATTAATAAATGATTTGGAGCAATTTTTCTTTCCTCTTTTATTTCTACTAAAATATTATTATCTAATTTGCCACGCAGACTTTTTACTTCGGCTTTTAAATTTTCAATTATAATTGATTGATTATGATTATTATTGTTTTGTTGTTTGTTGTCCGTTGTTTTTTTATTAATTAATTGTTGATTCTCTTTATTATCCAAACTATCATCAAAATAAGTTGATAATGTACTAATTTGTAATATACTTTGTTCATTATATGAGTTATTATAAAATGATGACTGATTCAAACTTCTAGATAAATCTAAACTTTTATCGATAGCCTTACGCATTGCTTTACGTCGATCTTGTGCCAATATTTCAAGAACATCTTTATGTTTTAATAGTGAATCAAGAAAACCGGCTAATTCTTCAAGGCGATTAGTTAATACACCACATATATCAGCACAGTCTTTTCGCCATCTATTTGCTTGATCAGTTTCTAATTGAGCTGATTTCAAATCGTTTTGTAATTGAATGATTAAATCATTTTTATCGGAAGAATGTTGCGACTGTAAGTAAAAATTAAATAATATGTCATTATTAATAATTTATGGAATTAAATGTGTGATGAATGTTGATAATGTTGATATTTTTTAAATATTATGTATATTATATTTCGTCGAATATGTGTGCCACAGTGAAATTAACGAAGCAATATTATATAAATTCTACTACATTTATTATTAAACTTAGGGATTCGGTTTTTATTTAGTAATCAAGTTTCATTGAAAAAAAATAACTTTCTACAATTACATACATCGTCATCATCTTAATGTATAAATAGTTATTCGGTAAATATACAACAAAAACTGAATTTAATTGAATGAAATAAAATATAAAGATGATACATAATCTTCTCGACCATTACTTCAAACGAAAGCACAGGACGTCAACTAACCACCACCATTGTTCACGATCTTTATACCTTCACTTTTCCATCTCCTACCAACCAAATTTCATTAGTTTTGCCTTTAAAATATTATTGATCTACAGACCAACTTGTAAGCTGTATTTCACAAGTCGTTGTAATTTCACCCTGACTCATTTCACGATAGACATGTTAGATTCGATCTGTATTTATTTTTTATCGTAATCCAGTTTAAGATGACGAACAATAGGTGTGTTAATATGCATCCCTGTTTTGCTTCCGAATGTATATAATAAATATCACCAAGCCTTCCCCGATGCAAAATTTTATATTATGAGTAATGATATAGACTGCGGATTGTGTTCATCAATTTAGAAAATGCAGTAAAAATATATGTATACTGCTCGGACCTGAATAAATATCGCAGTACCACCCAAAGCGACGTCGAGATGATGAGCTAAGATTTCACCATCCGGTACAACCATCTTATAGTTCTGCTTCGTTAATTTCAATTGTAATAACTACATTCTATTTTGCCTCTGATAAACCCCATTACAACCGAGCGAAAACAATACTTCTTCTATGTGCATTTAATTTTAAAAATCCCAATAAACATAAAATAAAATATTGTTATCGAAAAAAAAATACCTAATTATTATTACCTGTATAACATTCATATTCTTATTGAATTCAGTTCCATTCTTATTTACTTCAATCTCTAAGTCTTTTATTTTTCGCATTAAAATTTGAATGGTTTTACATCCCTTATCTGCTTGATAAGTTTTCTCTTTTAATTTTTCTTCAATTTCATTTAGCAAACACGTCTTTTCAGCTAATTCTTTTCTGTGTTCATACAGTTGTTCCTTAATATTCGTGTGCTATAATAAAAAATATTATAAAAAAATGTGTAAAATTTTAAAATATGACTAATGAACGTCATACATCAATTAATCAATTAATAATCAATTATACAAAATTTATGAATAATCCTTTTGAAAAACTAGATACTTATTGATTTCAGCTATCATTTTCATTAATATTGCATATGATCTACTTCAATAAAACAATGATACGACTAGTATTAATTTAGTCTAGCAAACAAATGAGATTTATTTTTAGATGAAAAAATGTCGGCAAGAGGTCACTGAAACCGGAGATTATCTATACTAAAGTAAATTTTTAAAATGGAAAGAAATGTTATCCTTAATAAGGCACACAAGAATAGACATGCAAATATAGTTTTATACATTACATTTATGTATTTAAGTATTTAAATATTCAATGGAAAATTGATAAGCCATTCAAACCTTAGAATCCTATAGAAAATAGAAGAATAACATAAAAATTCCACTATGTATGGATAATTATATCCAATGTTAATCATGAGCCTGAATTAAGAATAAGGCAAGGAAGAAGATGAGTAGTGTTCCTTGGACCAACACTAAGAGTTCAATAACAAATACCAAAACTGTTTGTCAAAATTCAAGTGTTGTTTGAATCAACAGATTAGAAAAAAATTACTATCTCGGTTATGGTTGGTTAGCAGTGGCGGATCCGACGAAGCCTTCGAATGCTCCCAATTATCACGTAGGTGCCGTTTTGATACCACAAACTCGAGGAAAACCGGTTGATTCTTGCAGATATGCGCATTAAATCCATCTCGTGGCGTTTAGAAAAGCCACCAGATCTCTTGACCTTATAGTTGCAATTTCCGATAGATTAGGTAGTATGTATGCCTAAAAGGTGTTCTGTAGTTTCCCTTTCATCTACATCGCCGCAACTGCGACAAAAAGAATTAAAAGGGATACCCAATCTTGACGCGTGGTCCTCGACCAGCCAATGTCCCGTGAGCACTGCCACGGACCTGGCCACATCCCGACGTGATAATCGTAGGAATTCTTCCGTTTTACTCCGCCAAAACTCGGTTCTATTTTAATAATTATTTTCTCATGGTATTCCACGAAATTCACTTTACAACACTGTTGATGTACTCTATATTCTAGAGTTGTTCCTATACTCATAAAAAAAAAATTGATCTTCATATATTTTCAGTTGCTGATTATTATAATACTAATGCACTAAATGGTATGGCATGGCTATCTAACACATTGAGGATGGTCAGTGCACAAATTTATGGTCTTTTTTTTGCATATTAGTAATAAAAGGGAATTTAACATCGCAATTCTTACGCACCCATGTGGTGTCAAGTTTGAGATGACATCAGGTAATCAATTAATTTTTACTGGTTTTCACTTTTTCTTAAACTCACCCACGTACATTTATAGAAACAAATAGCTCAATGATTAAAATTATTTGACATTATTTTGAGATTAAGCATTTAATAAAGTATTTAGTCATTACAATATAATTTTCAGGTAATTAAATATTCATGCTGAATTAAATTTCAATAATTTAAACAAATAACGTTTTTATCAACTTGCTTTATAATACATTCTTGTAATTTTCAAATTTTTAATTTTGTCCTATTTTGATTCAATTTACCTAAAAATATTAGAAGAAAAAACATATGCAGTTTAAAAAGTGTGCAAGCATTAGAGAATAGATTTAACCAATAATAAAGTATTTGAAATAAGATTTTAATAGAAAATGTTTAAATTTTTTTTTTATTAAGCATTTACCGTCAACTCATATAATAACTTTACTATGCTAGTAACATATGAATCTGAATACGTCAAAAAAAAAAAGTAATGAATGCACGTGAATGAATTAAGAAGCAAACATATCTATTAGAACAAAAATATTGTATAAGTAAAATGCAAGTTCAAAAAACCGAGTAAGTAATTTGACCAACCAGAATAATAGCTATACAGAAAGTGCTCACCAATCTGCAAAATGATACTTATGAGAGGAATCTAATCTATTTAGTTTGTTATGTTATTATTTGTTATATTGGACAGAACAAATTAAATCAAATATTAAGGACAATATAATACATACTTAACTCATAATAACATATCTATCTTAAAGTAAAGTAAGGCTAGAATTAAATATACTTCTCGTATTATCTTATTTATCAAATTTATTTTAGAATTCTCACCATCACCATTATACAATAATCGATTATAATTTGATAAGGTTGATCTTTTTCCATATGAATTTGATGAATACATTGGTTGAGATTCATTAATATAAAAATTAAAGTCAAATTTATTGATATTTGCTGTAAATGGACGTGAATTGTTAATTGAATAATAATTTCGTAAATATTGTACATAATCTTTTATATTATATGCATTAATATACTCGTAAAGTGTGGTATTTGTTGTGTAATCCAATGCAGACTTTGATCTATATTTATAAAAATCACTTTTCTTATTAACTGATTTTGAGGGCATTTTAAAATAATTATTTTCTGTAACTTCTTCGTATGTCCAATATTTATTCTTAAAATGATAATTATTTTTTAATAGATTTTTCTGTATTTTTTCACCTTTTTCATCATACATACTACTACTACTACTTCTAGTATTAGTACTACTCATAGATTCACTCATCTTATTGAAATTTTCATTGAATTTTATTAAATTACATGATTGTAAATAACCTCCTGCTTCACGTTTAAATTGTTTAAGATTCTCATTTTCATTAATTAGCATTTCATTACGTTCTGTTAAATTGACAGCATTATTTTCACATGTAATTAATGCATTTTGAATTTTATTTAGAATTTTCTGTTTATTATCAATTGCTTTCTATTAAATATGTTATTGACTTTTTTAAAAAAATTGTCAATCAAATTATATATAATAAGAATGGTAATTGGAATGTAAAAGCACTGTTAGTTAGATAATGAAAACTAAAATAGTAAATGAAATGATGAAAGTAGCTTGGTATCAACTCTGACAAATACAATGGTAGAGAAAGCATTTCATCAATCGTATAATTTGGTCATGGCAATTGCCAAACTGTAAATCGGTCCCAATGAACATGTTGGGTTTTCTTAATTTTATTTTCCAAACGCTCTAGTATTGACGAATAATTTGCACTGGTCAATGTCAATGAATATTACACCATATGCATCCCAGAAAACTGGTCCAAACATTTCGTTTCAATGAGACCGTCTTTCGCCAATTGCTTCGACCGTTCTTTTGTTTCTGGTGTATAGTGGTCAATCCATATTTTATCAACAGTGATAAATCAGCGTAAAAACTTTTTCGAATTATGAGTAAACAGATCCAAACAACGTTGAGGAGTAGGTAAATAAATGCATTTTGATAGAATGAAGAAACGCCACAGCCATCTTTCTGCAAATAGCCTTTTCAAACGCAAATGTATGTTTAAGTTGGTATGTACACGTTCTTTTGATATGCTTAACATATCAGCAATATCATGTACTTTAAATTTGTGATCATTTAACACGATGTCATAGATTTTGTTAATCATTTCTTCAACAGTTACCTCCTTTAGACGACGTGGTGATAGTATTGATATTGTACAGGTTGATCACAAACGAAATTCAGTAAACTATTTATGAACCATTTTAATTGACAGAAAAACAAATTTCCATATCTGTCTGAAATTGTGAATGTGACCTTTTAAAGAATGCCCGATGTGAAAAATGATATCGTTTTTTTTATTATTTTTTTTTTTTGATAACGCTTATGCTCTTAGATTTTCGTCTTCATTATTAATCCGCCATCATACTAAGTATCTAACAACCTGATCTTTATTTTAAAACTAATTTAATTATATGTAATTTCCTCAGTAATCGCCTTTGAATAGAATGTTATTGCTTATCTAATTTAATAGTTAAATCATCTATGATTTTTCTGATAAATGTTAATTTATAGAAAATTTAATTGTTTTCTTTTTAAAATACACACAAAGAAATACATTTACGAATAAAATGCGATTACTTACCTCTACATCATTAATTCTATGGACTTTATTATCGAGCTTTTCGTTTAACTCGGCTATTTGATATAACAATTGATCACTCTTTCGCTCATAATCTTTTAATTTAGAATCTTGATTATTAATTGTAAGTGACGCATTATTGAATTTATCAGTCATTTCAATATTTTTTTCTTCAAGTTCCTTCACATATTGTTCCAGTTCGCCAATTCTACTATAAATTTCAATATCATTTAAGTTACTGTTGCGATCCAAATTATTTTGTGGGTCTTGTTTTTCCATTGCCTTGATTTCAAGCTGTAAATAAATATATTTTTACAATTTTATAATATTTATTTGATACTAATGGAAAAAAAGGAAACTCTATGCACTATTTCGTAGAAAATCAAAACACTATTCATTTCTCAGAACCTGTAAATGGTGGGAAATAGATTACACACTAGTCTACTTATCACATTATTAAATTAAAATTCAAATTCAAATCTAAATTCAATTTTAAATCCAAATTCACATTCAACTCCAAATTAAAATTCAAATCCAAATCAATAAAACAATAGCCTAAAAATAAAATTAAATAAAAAATGCAATTCCAATGATTACCTCTAGAAATTGTATTTTCTGATTTAAATCTTCAATAATGGACAGACTATTAGTATCTGCTTGTTTATGCGCTTCCTCCATAAGTTCCATTGCTTTTGCTGCTTGACATAACAAATCTTGCTTCTCTTGAAGTTCCTTACACAATGCTTGATTTTGAACCTATGTCAATATATATAAATTATTAATTAAATCAGTAAATTATTATAATAAAAGTGTAAGTACAAAGTATCATTTGCAAATTGTTACATTCAAATACCTTTAAATCCACATTCTGTTTGAACAATAGATCAGCTCCATCGTTAGCAGATGAACTTCCAGGATTCTTTTCTTCTAAAAAATAGATACGTAGTTTAAGATTAAAATTTTCTTTACGTAATGCGGACATTTGTTCATCGTATTCTCGAATAGATCTGCCTTGACTAGGAGATGTATTGCCACCAGGTTGTAGATTAAATGTAGGTGATCGGTATCCTAATGTATCTGGAAATTTTATGTGAATATATTCGTTAAAAACATTAATACACATTACAGCTATTTTTAGTTATTTTTTACTATTATTAATACATATTTCGGTTTCGATTATATTTGCAGGGTCCATATTGAAAAAAAAATTGGAATTAAATTACAAATAATTACGAAAAAAAAAAAAAATTGTGTATCAAGCAAAATAATTTTAAATATAATTTTCACATAACAATAATAAACATTGTTAACTTCGTTTTTATTTATTATTACTACGTATATTACTACTTCGAATCGAACATTCATTTGACCTCAAGTAATTGTTTGACAAATGGATATGCAGACTTTTTTCTTGGTCATTATCTAAAAAAAAACACAGTGTTTCCGGTACCAATGTTTACGATTCTGTAATGTTCTCTGTATTTTTTTATATTTTCCAACAAGGGCGCATTAGGCTACATTACGATATTAATTGTCGTTTCTTGTGTACACATTTAACATCAGATTTCAACTGAAAAACCACATTACGTTTTGGATAGAAAGGTGTATAAAATCAAAGCTACCTAGTAGGTCTGTTCGTAGCTCTTGGACGACCGTGTCATCTATTATCCTGGGGATGCAAGTCAAGTACGTATTTAGCTGTATCATCCTTCATAATGTCTATGATCGATCGTTTTTCGATTGACAATCTTATGTGCATCGCATTCAGAACTGAGCGTTCACATAATTCTCATTGAATTTGGTATGTGGTCAGAAAATGTTAAGTAACAAAATACTGGTATTTGACTTTGACTAAATTATTCTCACTTTGACAACAATAACGAGAACGTAACTTTGAAGATCACAGCTAACATTAGTCAGATATGAGGGTGTAAAGATCAATCGAAGATATTCCAAAATACGCACTTGAATAGAAGATCCGGCCGTGCAAAAACAACATAGCAAAAAACTGCTATACTAGTACCAGTGTTAGGTGATGGAATGAAGTGGCGGTACTAGCTAGAGTTCTGAGTAGAGTAAAGGTAGAGATGATGATGAACTTTAAAGATAGTATTATATGCCACTATAATATATAATAACAAATACTTTTATCTTATAGATGCTCATTAGAAATATGATATAGTTTAATATACCTCGTATATATTTGTTAATTATTAAATATAAAATCATACACTTAATGTTGAAAATATAAAATTCTTTTCCATTTAACAATAACATAAGGTACTTGAATCTGTAAATACGAATATCTATCAAAATTACTAAAATAAACAAAGAAAAAAAAACAATTTCTCAGATTTAAAATATTGGCTTTCAACCAAAATATATTTTTAGAATATAATATTCGGTAAAGCTGAACGATTAAACTGAAAACTACGCCTATATAATAGAAAAATGCAACAAAAATTAAATAAATTAAAAAAATTATGTAGATATTTAATAAGTTATTAAGAAAAATGTGTACTGAACCTCTTCTGCTTACATTAAACTTTGTTCTATGAAAGACTCATAAATTATTTATAAAAAATCTAAAGATTTGTTATACGAGTTTAGGAAGATAATGAAATGCATATTTAATAAAAATTTAAGTGTATAATCCACGAAGATAGCCTAAATTGGTATTTATACCTTAAAACTACATTAGTGGTAAGTGATACTAAAATAATTAAATCATAGGAAACATAGTACACACAGATCATTGAAACACATTCAATTTGAGAAGTTTCGATATAAAATATGATCACAAAATAAAATGGAAGTTTTACTTACATGATGGAACATATCATAGCTAATGTTCGCACGTACTAACATGTTTCGGTATTAAAACAGGAAAAGATCCATAAATAAATAAAATATCCGCAGCTAGGCATTTTTCTCGTTACTCTCAAAGATACAAGTAAGAGCGTAATGATAGTTACACGATAGTATGATTTTGGTTTGACGTGCTGGGTTCTGATCATTCACAAATGTAAATTGAATATATATATATGTATATATGTATATAATGAACGAGAAACCAACAAATATTGTCAGATTGGAAGGGTTAAAATTGGCTATAAAATTGAAGTGGTACAAAGTCGAATAATACGGATAACAGTTGTGGAGTTGGTTTATTGTAAAGTGAGTGTAAAGAACCCGGATAATCCCAGCAAAATTTAAGAGCAATATAAAATTCATAACAATTAGGTTTGTGCACCTACGGATCAGGCATTGCGTCACATGAGAAAGAGCCTTAACACAGTACAGAAACTAAATAGATTATAGTTACAGAGAGATATGCAGTTGTTTTAAGTGATTATTTGATTATTGGGCAGATTATTAGTTTAAAAATGGCAAATATGAGACAACGTCGAACTGCTAAACGCATAAATGTTATTGAACTTAGTGATGAGGTCAGTGAGGGATAACCGTATATATTGCAGTTCGGGCTGAATAAGTTGCAAATTCAAACATCATTAGGGAAACTTATAATCAAAGTATGGCTGCAAGATAATTCAGGAATTATTTTCCAATTGTGGTAATATTGAATCCGCGTTACAATACCTAAAAATGCAGTAATTTCGATTACACACTACCCAAAATATTGAATGTAGACTTGGGTGTGGATCCCATTATAAATAAAGTGTGACTCTGTCGTGTGACATTTCAACAGAGTGTAAAAGTAAAAATAAATAAATAATAATAAAAAATACAAAAGAAATAAAAAGTTAAAAACTACTCATATATATCATATATATACAATTTACTTACATGAATTATCCATAGCAGCATCTTGATTTTGACCAGGACTTGTGCTAGAAAAAAAGAAAAAATAAATTATACGCTTAGTAAAATTTTAAATGATTATGCACATTTAGAGCAGAGATTCAACTGCAGAAAATAAGCCTTTTGAAATTTTTGAAAATTTGGTAGTTGGTTCATTACCAACGTACTAAAATATTTCTAATTTACATAGCTTAGAAAAAAATGGAAAAGCAACTAGTATATAATTCTCCTGATAGTTGTTAAGTCTTTCTGTGGTTTGACATATCATAGAATTTGATAATTTAGTTAGTTCCATCGGTAAAATTTTGCTAAATATGAATATAATATATGCTTATAATTAATTCATACCGTATTCGACATATAATGATCTGTAAAGGATTCGAAAAATATTAGCTCCATGTAATCTAAATAGCATCACGTTCAAAATGGGACACTGATCTTAATTTCGTAAGCATATCAAATCAAAATTACACGAACATAGTTTAATTTTTATATGTGGACATAACTTTAACTATACGATTAACAGTTTTGACCACAAGGTTGAAGAGATTTGATGATCATGTAATATAACATTTGTACTTAAGATACTGTTCTTAACCTATATGTTTATGTATGAAATTTATCCAAGACAATCAATTTGAGTCGAAAGTCACTAATATCAACATCAACAAAAATCAAAATCACACTTTAAGTTTGTCACGGTTTTCAATAAAGTTCAAGACGAGCAAGAAGAATATATTTATTGGTAATAAACTATACCCCGAATGCATTAAGAAAATTTACAATATTGGTTGTCATTCAATCAACTGTTCAACAATAATTCTTAATGTATTGAGATGGTTTGTGCAAGACCCAACAGACTTAAATGAATCTAGTCATGAATCAATCAATCGCGGATATAGGATGATAATGGAAATAATTGACGCTAATAATAATAAATTAAAGAATAAGCAAAAAAAAGGCTTTGTGAGAATTTAATCACTGATTATTCACATAAATTCGATGAACCAATTATCGACGTATTTAAAGAGAGCATCATTTCACTTGATCAGGATGAGTATCAGAATTAGCTTCTTTTTTTCAGTTGATTCTCGACTATCACAATACCATTGCATCAAATATGTACAATACACAAACAACTCAAATTTTGGGTTGAGTGGTATCACAAATTCAATCTGGCATAGTTAAATATATAAGATCACTGTATCTGTGAACCACATATATTTTTTTAGTATCTGCAGGGTTCGTCACTCACTATCTTCATGCTAATATTAGCGTATAAAAATCATGTTCCACATTTCATTCAACTTCTTTATATGGTAAATTTTGGTGGGTAACATGTTACCAAAAAAAAAGTGTGGTAAAGATAGTGGAAAAATGTATGTCAGTACTTCGTCTGGAATGGCAACGAATACCTCAGGTTAACATTCGTGTAGCGCGCAATCACTTCATGGAAGGACTTGCTAATATTATTCGTACCGGCGTTTATCAAACAGTGACATTTTTTTCATGACATTTTATGTAGTCTTATAAAATAAAATAAAAAATTTTTTAATGGACAAAATTACAAAATTTTTAATTGGTAACACTTTGAGTATGACTGATTCTGGTGTAACCTTCTTCCTGTAGATGTGTATCCTAATACACAAAACATTAAATTAATTAATTATTTGATATTCTTAGCCTAAATTCGTATAGTTGCGTTATTTAAACTGATACACATATATACGAAACCGTTAGTTTTAAATTTATTAGACATCATATGGTGATCTATACGGCATGATGTCTAATAAATATAAAAATTAAATTAATTTAACTGATCTCATATATTTTTGTAATATTTAATTTGCAAAAATTAATGATTTATTTCTAAATGATTTTCTTATAATATTTATGGTAAAAATTGCCGGAAATTATTTATAAACATTTATTTTACTAGAGCGTAAAATATTTTGGGATGGTAACAAAACAATAGGATAGTCTTCCGCAGCCTCCTTATAATCTTTTATTATTCTTGTCTATGACTGTAGTTATTTCAGTATTTTGTATACATTTTGTGTTTATTTAAAAAAATAAAATAAAAAAATAGGTCATACAAAACAGATTTCTTTGAACTCAAATAAATATGTGCACTTATAAAATACATTTTTACGTGCACTCGTATATTTAATTCACAATTTGATTACAAGTTTAAAAGTAATTAAAAGTTTATAAACTCGAAAATTTTCTCAGGTATAAAATTATAATTTTTGGAAACTACAATCGTATAGTAAATAGACAGACAGTGTATTTTGGACTATAAAAGCCCATAAAAATTTATATAATCACGGTTGAAAACATTTACCATTATTTTTAGCTGATGCCTAACTTCTAAAACACAATATGAAATTATATTTATAATCGTCATCTTACTAAACAACTAAATAGTGTTGCTTGAAAAGATATACAATTTTTCAGTTGACAATTCTGTTCAACACATACAGTTAGTCTCCACAAATTCATACAATAGTACCGATAACCAGCAATTCATATAATAGTACCGATAAAAAGTTAGTTTTGAAAATGCACACTTTAGATATATAGATATATTTGAAATTTATGGTGATCGCCAAACTCTATTCAGCATACAAAACTTCCAAAATATTGGAAGTCCTCTACTTTATTGCGAAGACGTACCAATCTTGAATAATTATGTTTTTGAATCATTGAAATTTAGACAAACTTTTGAGCTGTATTTCACCATAATGTCTGTGTCAGTTTATGTCAGCGAAATTTAGATCGTCAAATAAAATAACAAAGTCCAAGACAAGCATGAACAATAGTGGTGAAAATATACATTCCTGTTTTACATCCGAATTTACATCCAAAATATCACCAAGCCTTACACGATGC
Organism: Penthetria funebris; assembly: GCA_027564355.1. Classification (NCBI taxonomy): domain Eukaryota; kingdom Metazoa; phylum Arthropoda; class Insecta; order Diptera; family Pleciidae; genus Penthetria; species Penthetria funebris. Next base: position 12,687 of record JANSTX010006336.1, on the reverse strand, counting down.
AAAACTATACAATTTGAGTCATGATGTTCATCAGTTTAGACGGTATGCACGGCATTTTCTAACTTTATGGAATTGTCCAGATACTACGACAATCAATATTATATCGAATGCCAGCGCTTAAAGTCGACAAATAACATATACAATAGTGTTATGTCTACAATAATTCTTAATGTATTGATCTGGTTCATTGATGCTAATCCATACCGTAAATAAATAATAAATATATATAACTTTAATCAAAAACCAAAAATTTTTAATAGCTTCTTAGATCTAATACGAACAACTTAAATACCTCTAAAAGAAATATTTTAAAATACACTTTATATTTGAACAAAGTGAAAAAAAAAAACAAATGTTAATTGATTAAAAAAGATACACTTACCAAAAAGGACTCAATGTTTGTCGGCGTGGTGGCGTAATATTTGAATTATACCGAAATATTCCAGACATAATTTATTATATTAAATCTAATAAACTTCACAGAAAAGATCACATAAAATGTTATTTTTAGTTTACCCTTATGAAATAACTCACAAATTTAATTTTAGTTTATAAATAAAAAATTGTATACATGCATAAAACTGAATGTTTTTCTTAAAAACTTTTCCTATTTTCCATTTTCTTTTTCGAAAATACTTTACAAAATTCAATGTGGCACAATTTCATAATGTTTATTTTATATTATTATATACAATTTACAAATTGTTTATTATTTAATTATGCTAAATAGTTCATAATATACCTGTATTTAAATTTTATTCATTAAATAATTTATTGAATGCAGTAAAATTGCATAATATCACTCAACATTTCTATACGCTATGACAGCAGTAAAAAGGAAACTGCAATATATGAATGAGTATTATATTTAATTGCATAAAATTTAATTTTCATACCAATTTTCTTTTCATAAATAATGATGTCCTAGAATTTTCAGTGATGAATCTAGGTCTTAGCATTTTCAAAATTTCTATAGTTAAAATCATTTTCACCTAAATGTCCATTAATTTGACAACAAAACATTTACTAGATTTAATTTTGGTCGTATGTATATCAAAGGAAAACCCATGTTGTATGAAACTTGTTGATGTTCATTATAATTAATTTATTAAATTATTTGTATTTTTAATAATTATAATGTACCTAAGGATTTAAAAAAACTTTATACTACTTGGCAAGAATATCAGCAGTCATCACTTACGATATAGTGATATTATTTTAGATAGTCGTATAAAATAATAGCAGAGTTCTATTTTGAATTTTAAGCCAAAATATTTTAATGAACGAATAAAATAAACAAATTACATAGGAAAAATTAAAATTTTACTGATTTCCAAATATTTTTGTTATGACTAACGAGAAAAACTATGGAAACAATATTTATTTGCAATGCATTGACGTAAGTGAGAATAATTTTAATGTCCAGGAATTTCAAGAATGGAAATGCGTTTTTTAACATAATGTAATATTTTTTACATATACGTAATCATATACTACACATTGAATATTTTTGCAGAATTTATGAATTTGTTATTGCTATTGGCGACTAATTAACAATCATTTATTAAAGTAGTTTTATTTAAAAATAAAATATGATATATTAAAATCAATACGAAGGTAACTCTGAAAGTTTCTTGAAATAGTTGAAACCAATTATCAAAGCACTTATTTCATTTAGAACCAAAATATACGTATTACATCCTTTATCACATGTAACTCTAATGGGATTCTAAAAATTGCCTGAAATTGTTGCACCAATCATTATAGCACTTGGTATGGCCAAAATACTTTGGGGGTCTAAATTGCATTCCTAGTCAAGAGACTGCGATACCTCCATGTGACGGCTACCGGGAACATACTTCAATAATAACAACTATTGAAACACGATAAAAATTACAGGGAAGAAGGTGCCGTTGGGCAGCTCAATTAGGAAATTAACATCCAACTCCACCAATCTAGGCAGCTGTGTGTTTGCATACCAGCACTGCTAAAATATACTTAATTGTACGAGAAACGTTAAGTATTGGCATCGGGAACAAGTTTTGGCTTACGTAAACGGACACGATTTCAAAATTAAAATGTTACAACAATTCTTGAGCCGACAAAAATGGAGCAGCTGGCTCAAGAATCTTTACAACAGGATCGGAAAACGTTTGTTTTTTTTACCGTTGGAGAAGCACTCGTTTTCAGTTCATATGGCACCCAATTTTCTTGCCTATGAATAATTT